>BSBN01000140.1:16372500-16572500 GCA_027924645.1 Cunninghamia lanceolata | reverse complement strand
GCCCCGATCAGGAGGATCTGAGCAGACCATAGGTGACGTGGGCAGAACCCACCACATGTTTGCAGCAGTTGATAACCGCCAGGCCGATTTCCAGGCTTCTGTCATCGAGGCAGCAGGTACGATTGGAGACTTTTCCATTTCAATCCTTTTTGACTCAGGAGCTACTGACTCTTTTTTGTCTACATCGTTAGTGGAGCGTTGCAGGCTGGTGGCTTCTAGGCAAGACATTAGGTGGAAAGTTGAGTTGGCCTCAGGGGCCAGGATGTCAGTAGATTCCTTGGTTAGAGATTGTGAGATCACATTGGGGTCATTCACCACAACATGTGACCTTAGGATTATGCCATTAGGATCCTACGGAGTAGTTCTGGGTATGGATTGGCTTGCGGCACATAGAGCCAAGCTTGATTGTCGCTAGAGGATGATTAGCTGTTTAGACGATCATGGTTCATCAGTTGAGATAGTGGGCATTCAAAAGCCCACGGCTACTCGTATGATATCCGCTCAGCAGCTTAAGCGCTGTATGCGGAAGGGATGTCAAATGTTTGCCATCACGGTCAGTGATAGAGCAGAGGATGAACCTGAGGCTACTTTAGATGATCACCCTGTCCTTAGAGAGTTTGCCGATGTATTTCCGCCAGAATTACCAGGTATGCCTCCATGCAGAGAAGTGGACTTCCACATCGACTTAGTGCCAGGTGCAGAACCGATATCCCATGCACCCTATAGGATGACTACACATGAACTCACTGAACTTAAACTGCAGTCAGAGGAATTACTTGAGAAGGGACACATCCGACCTAGCGTTTCACCATGGGGCGCACCAGTTATCTTCGTAAAGAAGAAGGATGGGTCTCTTCGATTATGCATGGACTACAGGCAGTTGAACAAGGCGACGGTGAAGAACCGTTATCCTCTGCCTAGGATTGACGACCTTTTTGATCAGATGCAGGGAGCCAGAGTGTTCTCGAAAATCGATCTAAAATTTGGGTATCACCAATTGCGCATCACAGAGTCAGATATTCATAAAACTACTTTTCGAACCAGATATGGCCATTACGAATTCACAGTGGTACCTTTCAGGTTGACGAACGCTCCTGCCGTATTCATGAGTCTCATGAACGGGGTGTTCCGTACGTACCTAGATCAGTTCGTGATAATATTCCTTGATGACATTTTGATTTATTCACGGACTGAGGAGGAGCATGTAGAGCACTTGCGTCAAGTTTTGTAGCAATTACGAGGGCAGCAGCTTTATGGCAACTTGGCGAAGTGTGCCTTCTTCAGGACAGAGGTGCAGTATTTGGGACACATTTTATCAGGCGATGGCATCTCCGTAGATCCATCTAAAATTAGAGCAATCCAGGAATGGCCGGCACCCACTAACATGACAGAGGTCCGAAGCTTTATGGGGTTAGCTGGATATTATCGTTGGTTTGTCGAGGGCTTCTCCAAGATAGCACATCCCATTACTTCCCTTCAGCGAAAAGGGAAGGGTTTCACTTGGACCGAGCAGTGCGAAAAGGCTTTTGGAGTCCTCAAGGAGCGTCTTACTAGTGCTCCTATTTTAGCGGTCCCAGATCCTACAGAGGAGTTTGTAGTTTGCACAGATGCATCATTAGAAGGTTTGGGAGCCGTGCTTATGCAGGATGGTCGAGCAATCGCATACGAATCGTGGAAACTACAGACACATGAGTTAAACTATCCTACTCACGACTTAGAGCTCACAGCAGTTGTACATGCTTTGGTCCGCTGGAGACACTTCCTTTTAGGTCGACGCTTTGAACTCCATTTGGATCATCATAGTTTGCAGTATATTTTTACACAGCCTAATTTGAACGCCCGCCAACGGCGTTGGATGGAATTCCTATGCGAATACGATTTCGATGTCCACTACATCAAGGGGAAGGAGAACGTGGTTGCTGATGCTTTGAGTCGAAGGCGCCACGAGATCCTAACCCTGACCTTGAAGGTGGACTTGAAAGATCGCATCTTACAGCATTTACTGGAGGATGAATGGTTTCTTGAAGTGCAGCAGGCAGTACTAAATCAGAAGGCCCTTGAGGGCAAATTTACAGGATATTCCCTTGAGTATGATGGTATACTTCGACATCGGCAGCACATCTATATACCCCATGCGGGTAATCTTCGCACAGTAATCCTATCAGAGGCTCATAGAGCACCCTATGCAGCACACCCAGGAGTGAAGAAGATGCATGCTGACTTACGATAGCTTTATCATTGGGCCGGGATGAGGCGTGACATTGCCGAATTTGTTGCTTGTTACCTGGAATGTCAGAGGGTCAAGGCCGAACATCAGCATCCAGCGGGACTGTTGTACCCTCACGAAATACCTGAATGGAAATGGGACATCATTTCTAAGGATTTTATCGTTGGTCTACCTATGTCATCACGTCGCCATGATGCTATTATGGTGATAGTTGACAAGCTGACCAAAGTGGCGCATTTTTCACCAATATGCACAACATACAATGCACCATCAGTGGCAAAGGTGTTTCTTGATCAGATTGTTAGACTTCATGGGGTACCTCACCGCATTATATCTGACAGAGACTCCGTATTCACTTCATCGTTCTGGAAAGCCTTACATCAGGCGTTGGGCACACAGCTCAACTTCAGTTCAGCATATCATCCAGAAACCGACGGACAGACAAAGAGAGTTAACCAGGTGTTAGAAGACATGCTTTGCATGTATGTGATGGACCATCAGTCTAGATGGGAGGAGTACCTGTATCTAGTTGAGTTCGCCTACAATAATGGGCATCATACCTTGTTGGGTATGCCTCCTTTCCAGGCATTATATGGCAGACCATGCAGAACACCTTTGAGTTGGGATCGGATAGAGGACAGAACAGTCATCGATCCAGAGATAGTTTAGAATATGGAACTGCAAGTCAAACAGATTAGACAAAGGCTCCAGGAAGCATAGGACAGGCAGAAAAAGTATGCCGATGCTAAGAGGACCGACCGAAGCTTCTCTGTGGGGGAAAGAGTATTTTTGAGAGTGCGGCCGCACAAGAGTCCAATCCATTACGGAAAAGGCTCTAAGCTCGCACCTTGATTTGTAGGACCTTTCAAAATCTTGGAGCGGATAGGACTAGTAGCCTATCGTCTAGCCTTGCCACCTAGCCTGTCACGTATCCACGATGTATTTCATGTATCAGTTTTACGTCAATATATTTCTGACTTATCTCATGTGTTGGACTGGAGTGCTCTTCAGGTAGAGGCAGACGGACAGCTGGCGTTGGAGCCAATTCGCATATTGGCTCGTCGGACGCTGGCCCTTCGAGGTTGAGAGCTGGACCAGGTTAGAGTCCAATGGGACCTATACGACGAAGTCACTGCAACATGGGAAGATGCAGAGAGACTGAAGACCCTTTATCCTCACCTTTTTGACGACTTCCAGGAGGAAGTATTGTCTTAGCGGGAGAGGATGTGAGGACCGCCCTTTTTACTTCTGTTGTTATGACTATTTGCATTACTGTTATTGTTACTTTTTATATTTGTGGGATAGCAGTTCCCAGAATTGTCAAACTATTAAACTTTATTATGATTTCAGAAAAACTAATTGGGTGATGTTTGGATAAGTTTACATTTCAGAAAAACATTAATTAGGTGATGATGGAAAATTGTAATATGATTTCATTTATGTTAATTAGTACTATGTCATGATAATGCATGTTTTCAAGTTGCTTCGGCTATGATGATTTTATGTGGTTACTGATCTTGTAATTTAGTGTGCAGGAATTACTAATCGAACCACAGAATTCGGAGATCATTCCGCACCTTGTTATTTGTTATTCCCTGTTAAGCCGATCTGGTTCCACGAGGAACCAAGATCTCTTTGTGTTTGATGTAATGATGTAATGTGGTCTTTCGTATGGTCGAGTGGGTTAAGTTACCCTCATGTAACATTATTTTATAATTTGTGTTGTAAAAAGGATTGAAATTGAATTTCCTTATTTAATTTAAATTTATGAGGCCTTTTCTTGTGTTTTACCTTGACCAGGGGTGTCTTGTATGGGTTAAAGTTGACCCTGGGTTATACCCCATGGGTCCAGGGGCCCATTTGGCATGGGTAACCCTTCAGTAACCTCCATCTAGTCATCTTAACTTCCCCCTGAAGTTAAGTGGCGAAAATTGGAGGTAGGAGGGGACATGATGGGTTGTACCAACACCCAACCCATCCCCTCTACTTTCCCCAAGGTAAGAGATGCCATCCATTATTGAAGGAATGACTTAAAGTCACCCCTTCCATAGTGAGATTCCCCCATGTGCTGTGGGGACACCCATGTGAAGAAAGGAAGAAGGGGCATGGGTCACCTGTCTTCTTCCCCATTAACTCCTTTTATTTCTCCCATGCGTAAGAGGAATCACATGAGGACAGGAATAAGGAGTACTCTTGGGAAGGGTGAGTGACATAAGCCACCAGGGCAGAATATTGGTTTTGGGGGAGAGTGAGAAGGTGACAAGTGTCACCTCCCCATTCCTCAAAACTGAAAAGAATTTGGTTATTTGTTTCCAATTTTTGGGATGAGAGGGAGTTAGTTGAATTTTGGGGAAACTTTCATTTTGCCTTACCAAAAAAATAGAAAAGTTAGTTTGTAGGAGGGAGAAGGGAGAAGGAGTTGGTGGCTAAGGTTGGAAGAGAACTTTGTGGGCTCAGCAACAGCTTCATTCCAGGAAGGCTTTGTAAGGTTGGTTTGAATTCTACCTTTGTTTCGTATAGCTGAATATGTAAAGTGTGTGAATTTGTGTTTAGATTTGTTTTCTGTGGGGTTTGTTGTCGGGTTGTTTGACAGAGCTTCTCCCACTTGGGAGAAATGCTCATCAAGTTTGGGGTAGGGGAGGAGAGATCCTCCTCGGGTGCATACCTGTTTCCATCTTTTGGGATGTTGAAAGCCTTGAGGGCATGTATCTGTGTCTGTATCTTTGACTTGAGAGTCATATACAGATTTCTTACAAATTTGTGATCAAACTTGGTTTGAGACCAAGAGAAATTGTATTGGTTAACTTATCAGTCAGGGTGACACTCTGGAGTCGAGTGTGTCCACTCTCCTGCCCCTTATGAAACTCACTATAGTTGAGTTTCTGTGTTGTGTAAATGACCCACGGGTGTTTGTGTGCTTTGGGATTGTTGTTGTTACTGTTGTGAAGTGGAGTGTTTGAGTTACCCAGGTGTGAGTATGGTCTCCCTAGCTCGGGGGTGACCCACTTGCGGGTCTACGGAAGGGAGGAGAGCTAGATGAGTGGTGTTTTCTTCTTTGTTTGTCTTTGATACGCAGGTTTTTCCTTGGAGCTTCTGGTTGGCTTGGGAGAAGTTATATTTGTGAAGACACAGTTATTCTTCTTTGTCATGAGAATTAGGCCTGGTTCATTTCATGAGAGTTGAAGAGAGAGCACCTCTCTTGTTATTGTTGTAATTTATTGTTACCCTGGGAGTGAAGGAAATCACCTCCCTGAGTTTGTTATTGATGGACTTTTAGTTGGTTGTCACAAGCCATCCGTTGTATATTGTTTGGGAGAGGGAAGTTCATAACTGAGAAATTAGTTGTATGTATCCATGGTTTAAAATCTGTAATATGAATGTGCTTAAATTTTCAAGTTTGTTGCTTTGTATACCTTTTTCAATAGAAAATTCATCTCTTATTTGCAATCTAATCTGAGTTTGTTTATGAAATTGAAAGTTTGGAATTGCTTAACTAGTTGAAATGTTAGTTTTATGGTTCATTGTTCTAAAGGAAAAGACAATTTTAAATGTTTAAGTTTATTCTTCAGATATAGTGGTTTCAGTTAATCTGAAAAGATTAGAGGAAATCTAGCATGTATATATTTCTGTTTGTTAATTTAAGAAAATTAAATGTGTTATGAAAATGGAATATATATCGCTATATATAAATATATATATATATATATATAAATATATAAATATAATAAGTTGATATATATTTACCATTTCTACCGAATAAGTGAAACTGGAATATATATATATATATATATATATATATATATATATATATATATATATATATATATATATATATATATATATATATATATATATATATATATATATATTTATATAACAGTTGTTATAAATTAACATTTTGACAGAATAATAGAAAACTGAATAAATTGTTTTATTACAGAGACTGAAAAAAAAATCTATATAAATATAAATATATATATATATATATAAATATATATATATATATATATATAAATATATATATATATATATATATAAATATATTATTGATATCATTTATCATTGAAAGGCACGAAATACTGAATAGAGTTATGACTGTCAAAATTTTGGATCGCTGTGTAAAAACACAGCCGAAGCTTCACATTTGGGCGGTGGGGAGAAATCCCCACCGCAGTATCTATCTAATAAATAAAGGTGTGGGGAGGGGCGGAGCCCCACCCACACCCCACATCGTGGGATGTGGGTGGGGCTCCGCCCCTCCCCACATCCCCCCTTTCCTTTGAAACCCCCGCGGAGCCACAGCTCTGCGCGGCCGACCTCTGTCTCCTCCGCTGCCTGCAGCCACCGCCGCCCATCTCCTCCGCTGGCTGTGGAAAATAAAACAAAAAAAAAATGTTAGGGCTTTTGGCCCTGACATATAAGTTGGTTTTTATTTGAAATGAAATACATTAAGTTGCCATATATATAGGCATATATAGATACTATATATGCCTATGTATATAGTAATATAATATGAAATAATATATATATATATATATATATATATATATAAGGGATTACGTGGAGTTTGTTAAATAATTAAAAGAACAATTTCGTCAACTACATATACATTAAAATATATATATATATATATATATATATATATATATATATATATATATATATATATATATATATATATATATATATATATATATATATATTTATGGAAATAGTTTTATGAGCCATTTTATTGGGCCCTCGTTTAAAATCTTGATAAAATGTGACACATGGATATACAAAAATAAAATAAAAAAATATATTTTCACAGTAGTTTTTATTAAGTGTTTAACACAACAACCAAAGAAGTTATGTTTCCATGATCAGGGTTTTATAAAGTGGAGAGCCTCCTACATGTATTAACAACGGTAAATGATTTACAATAAGAGTATTAATAATACTGATTAGTAATAATACAACAGTAATTATAGATAAGAGAAAATAAAATTATAATTTAATGGGAGCATAAAGGAATATACTGTAATACTCCGGAAAGAGTTTCTCGGAAGTTTCCACTACCAACATAGTGTTAATAACCAGGAAAAAAGAAGGAAAATGAAGAGGAAAATTACACGTCACCTTGCTTAAAAGATCACTGGAAATAAACTTAAGAAGCCATCACAGACATTCCATGTGGCCATTTTAATCCCAACTGTAGTAAACGACCTCATAAGTAAACCTGTAAGAGAGTCTGAAGAAGCAAAACTAACATTGGAAAACACAGAGGAGAAAATGCGCGACATTTCCCACATGGGATAAGAGAACTAAGTTGACAGACCCTTCTACTAAATCTGCTTAGGAACAAGTTTAATTAATACAAACGAAGAGGAGATACCGTGATCGGAGAAGACTAGGAGACCGAGTCCAGCGAAGTAGTAAACCAGTCTATGTGACCTAGACCATCCTGAAGTTAGGTTTAATATCAACAATAGCTGCAGTGATAACCCTGATTGACGTAAATCATGAAGAAAGGACCGGATACACATAAAGAAAGCATAGAAAACGAAAGAGAGAGAGACCGAAATATAAACACACTAAATTAACAGAGAAATAGTTAAGGTAAGGGTGATAAAAATACAATCAAAATTAAGAACCAGTGAAAAGGGAAGAGAGAGCAAACAAACCGCCTTGTTGAGAATGCTAAGTCGTAGGAGGAGTATGTTTCAGGAAACAAGAGAGGAGACAGACAACCGTGCCTGGCTAAAAAATGACTAAATAGGGAGATCACTAGTCGGTTTAGTCGGAACAAGGCATCGTGGGAAGTTGTTAATCTATCAGCGAACCACGTGCGTAAATGAGTGCAACGTAATTCCCACTAACGCCGTAAGGCGTTATGCTGCCAGGAATTGCCGAGGTTTAGATTTAGGAACTTTGGTAATCTCACTCTTGCAATGACGTTAGCGGCGTCGTAAAGACCCTCTTGTTGATCTGTATGCATCTGGTTGCACGCAATTGTACTTATATCCTGCCAAAAATTGTAGTGTTTCGCCATGAGAGAACACCGCTGAGCATGCTTACGCATGCGAAGGGGTTTTTAGGACAGTGTGAGAAAAGTTTTTCATATCTCGTGTCATAACCACATGATAGATGTGGCTATGACACGTGCGATGTGTGTTGTGACCACATGGAAAATGTGGGCATGACAACTTACAATAAATCTTTTATTGAAATTATCTCTCTAATTCCCAAAAGCTTAGAGAAGAGGCTTGAAATGAGGAAGAACAATGCTCGAGCAAAAGATCTCAAGATCTAGGAACAGGTTGCCATTCAGGTCTTTCCTTCAATCACTCTGCAGCAAATGAATATGATCTTCAAAGATTACAAGGATGAGTTCCGGAGGAAAGCCAGGATGAATCAGCTCATGCTTGGTGAAACTGACAAAGTGGCAAGAGAGACTGAAGAGATCCTCCAAAATGCTTTTAAAAAGTTCAACATTCCCATCATAGAGGACTCCAGTGAAGGTAAAGACAAGGGCTCAGAATCCTCTACTCTAGAAGAGGTGGTTCATGAACAAACAAATATCTCTCCTCCAGTTTCCCCTACAGTCTCTGGATCTAAAGGAGAAGAAAGAATACAGGAGAAAGAACCAGAGGTGAAAGAAAAAGAAGGTGACAGTACCAAGGTTGCAGAAGGAGAGAAGACCTCAATAGAGAAGACCACAACTGCTAGTGGTAAGAATGTAGAAGGAGAGAAAGCTCTAAGAGACAGCTCTAAGAATGCAGAAGAAAAGAAAAACCTATCTTCAGCAAGAGTCACTACAAAAACTGTCCAAGAATTCTTGAACAAAGAAATAATGGAGATTGATGAACCGGAGCTTCTACAAGGACCATTCAATTTTGATTCTCTTTCTTCGGTACAGACAATGAAGATAGCTTCATTTGCTAATGCAAAGGCTAAAGAAAAACTCCTAAAGTCTCACATGGAAGACTGTGAGTTGATAGAAGCTACTTCCGGAGTGCTAGAAAAGATTATGCCATCATTTTAGAAGGATCCAACAGCCTCCTCATCCAGTAATCTCAAAACTCTAGTCAATAGTGTTAGCACACATTTTGATTCCCTAGAGAAGTCAGCAGAAGATAAGGTCTGGAAGGAATTTCTTGCAAAAAGATTATTAGAGGTACAAGGGTTGATAATTAATGATAGGAGAAATATGAATATTGGGATAAAGAGATTAGAAAATGCTCTTAAAGATGGCGGAGAAATGTACAAATTTTGTTTATCATGGTCCAAAACAATAGTGGAGATTGAGAAGAAAATGAAAGAATAGGAAGATAAACTAATAAAACTTTCTCAAAATTTTGATCCACTTACTACATCCATAATAAATCAAGAATGTCAAACGGTTGCAGTTTTGAATGAAATTAAGAAGCTTGAAAAAGAGAAGAAAAACAGAATCAGTAGGTTGAGTGAACTCAGAGGGATAATTGTCCCTAAGTTAGAGGCCATGCATGAGGCCATAAAAGAAGCTCAAATCACAGCCTAGACCAATGATCCAACAGATCTAAAAAGGGTAGATGAGTTTGCATTCCTGTTGAGCGGTCATATATCAATTTTTGATAGAATGAAGCAAAGTTGGGCTACAGAATTCATTCAATTGAAAACAACTTTTGTAGACATACTTCAGTAAATGTAAGTATTCCATATCTATATACTTATGCGGACAAGATTTTGAAAATTTTGGTATGTGGACCCTACCCTTTTCCATTGATGTCAAAGGGGGAGTGATGAGTAGTGAAAAATGTTGTAGCTAGCTACGGGGGAGCTCCAGAAAATGTATATAAAAACAGAGCATCAGCCAAGGGGGAGCATAGTGTAAACACTTAGTCATTTTTCACTAAGTGTTGCCATCAATGCCAAAGGGGGAGATTGTTGGCAAGAGACACTATATGGGTTCATGATTGTTGTCATTGATGGGAACAAAGTTCATCCCACACATCCACAGAACATGGTGTGTCTATACCAGAAGTCAGAGTGAAGAATGTTGTGGTCAAGTAAACAAGAACAGAGCATGTGGTGAGGTCTGACAGTCAGGTCCGGATCTCTCAGAGGAAGTATCTTGGTGAAGTATAGACTTGGGGAAGTCAAGAGGACTACCTTAAGTGATAGATTCCAAGGATTTAGCCTTCGATGATAGATGAAGAAAAAGATATGAATACTTGAGTATCAGGTTCCTGATTGGCAGTGTGGATAGAGAAAGAACTGATTGGCAGAACATCAAACATTATTCTGGATGTGTTATTGATGTTTGTAAAGGTTATGAAGGCATAAATTATGATTGGCTGACATGATTGATGATTTCTACAAGTATATCCTTGATCCGCATTACTTAGTAAGCAAGGATTCAGCTGACAGATCAGAGTTTGTGGAAAATATTGACTATTCTAGGTGCCGACTAGAAAGTTGATGAAATCACTTGTGCGGATATATATACAAGATGGATTTAGTTATGAGAGGTGTCAAAGTTGTTGGTGATGTGCGAAGAAAAGCAGTAGAGCTGAATAAAAGCAGAAAGGAAGGTCCAGTATGTGAAAGGAGAGTAGCACAAAAGAAGAGAAAAGATGAAGTGCAGCAGATTAGTATACAGAGCCTAACCAGAACTAAACTCCAGCATATGTTGATGCTCCTTATTAGTTCAAGTATTGTATTACACTCTTTATAAATTGTAGACAGTGCGTCTCTTGTAGGCAGTGTGCCTCTTATGAGCAGTGTGCTTGGGCAGTGAGCCCTAATTGGCAAGTGCCATTTTGTATTTCCATTCTTCTAACAAAGAATACAATCTTGGGTTAATCACCCCATGGTTTTTTCCCTTAACAGGGTTTCCACGTCAAAAATATTGTCATGTGTATTTCCATTTCATGGTTATGTTTTCTTATTTGAATTAATGTTGCATTGATTATTAAGAAAGTTTAGAAAGCAGAAAGAATTAGGATAACTGATTCACCCCTCCTCTTAGTTATCAACACAAATATCCTCAAAGGAATAGTGTTTGCGTTTGCCCCCAGTTTGTAGGTCATCTACCTTTTGGATTAAGCCTTGTAGGACGGTTGTGAGATCCTGTGGTTATTGTGATTGTTGTATGTATGTCTGTTGGTTGGTGAGATGTTGGAGATGGGGTGGGATTTGATATTGGGGATTTGTTTGATTCAGGTCTTGGTATTGCATGTTGGTGTTTTGGTTGATTGGTGGTTGATGTTGTTGATGCGCATAGAGTTGTTGGAGAACATGTGGTGGTATTTGGGGATTGGGATTATGTGGGTAGGTGACATTAGATGGGTTGACGTTGGGTATGTGGACATTGGATTGGTTAGATGTGTTGTGAGGTGTTTGTGAGAATAATTGTCATAGGTATGCAATGGTTGAGGGTTGGGTGGGGGCACACTCGTGGAGGTACTTGCTTGCGTGATGTTGCCTTGTATGCCCATGGTGATTTGTGGCATGGAAGGGTTTATGGTAGTTGTGGTAGTAGAGGTGACAACGGGTTGGGAGATGGTAGGGATAGCGGTACATGGGGGGATTGTAGATGTGGTAGCGGTTGAAGTTGTGGAGGTGGTAGATACAGTAGTTGTTGATGTTTGAGATATGGTGGGTTGGGTATGTGATGTAGATTCTTGGGTATTTGATGGGGTAGGGGCAATTGTAGTGGTGGATGGTTGCGATGATGTCGTGATGGGGGGAGTTGAGCACCAATTTTGAGAAGGTGATCAAGATATCTACTTGGGTCTGACCTTAGGATTTTATCAAGTAGGTCCATGTTCTCAGCGTCTTGCGTGAAGCTCAAGACATCTAGATCATCTTGGGAAATGATGGGGATGTTTTGTGTTGGTGGTGGTGGTGGTGTTGGTTGTCTTTGTTGTAAGTAATGAAAAGGATTTTCGTTGGGACCATATGGGGGAGGTACTAGTATGAAGATGGGTTGTATGTTTGATAGATGGGTATGTTGTTGCTATTGGTGTTAGGCATGCCAAATTGCCATTGGTCTGCCATTTCCTGCTTCTTTTTGCTTTGTGATCTCGTGATGGGCATGCATGTGTATGGAGTTGATTTCTAGATGTAGGATGAGATGGGGATGGAGACCTTAGAGAATTTGATTGATTATGTTGGACCCAAAGATGGATGTGGTAGTGAGATGGAGTAGAAGAGAAGATGTGGTGGAAGATTGATATGTATTTCTAAAGGTTTCAACCTAAGGGTGATATAGATGGGCGATATTGATTTTCTACACAATTTTAGACCAAAGAGATAGATGATGGGTGACGTGTGCTTTGAAGAGATTTTGTGGATGATTTTAATAATCAACAAATTGAGCTTAGGTAGGACCTAGATTTGTGGTTGCACAAAAGGTATGTTTTTCTTTGTTTGGGGTAGACTAATGACCTTACACAAAGAGGGATAATGATTTCACTTGGAAGGTAGACTATTGACTTTCCAAGAAAGATATGACGTGTGTAGGATGAAATCTAGATCAAATTTTTAGCTCAAAAGGATGATAAATTTTTGATGATGTTTTTGATTTGGGAGATTTTGGGGATTTTTGGAATGATTTTCTTATGACAAGGATTTTGATTTGGTCCAAAAGGTATGCAAAAAGTCAGTGAAGACAAGCGGATATGAACTTAAATGGGTTTGATATAGCAAATGGTCCAACAATGATGGTGATTTAATCCTCTAAGGTCGAAGTGAAGGTATGATTTGGAAAATTTGGAGAAAAATGGATGGACTGTTGTCAGATTTTTGGGATGTGAATATGGATTATGGCAAAACAGATGGTGTGGATCACAACTAACTAGGTCTTTGTTTTAGGCAAGTCGATCTAAGAATAGCACCAATCCACAGGTGAAATGGTGCGACAATCAGACAGAGATGGCACTAAAACAAGGTAGTGTCTGTCAAGGTCCTAAAAAGATAGATTTTTTGATGACAATTTTGGATTTTCTTTGTTTGGAATGTGATCAAATGATTTGTTATGTCTCTTGTCAATGTTGTTGCAAATAATTCAAGCACAATAATCACACAACAATCAAGATTTTGCTTTATTTTGAAAAAAAAGGATGTGTGATTTTATTTAACAAGCACTTTGAACAACCTAAGGTGAGAATGTGATAGTATTTGTTGAATCCCCTAGATGTGCCTATTCAAAGCGGGTAGCTCCAGGATATTGGTAGCACCAGCTCCTCCTTACAATTGTACACACTTCTCATGCATACCAAGATCCAGGTTTCTTATAAGGCTTGTCCCTCACCAAACCTTTAGATTATCCCTGCTACCTCGGCTAAGAACCACATGAATCGGGGCCGCTTCAAAGGTTTCCCTTCTGCGCAAACAAATAGAAGGATTTTGGCTTACTAAACAATGGTTCGTAGTAAGGGCATCCGTTCAGGTGCTTATACATGCGGCAGCGCTACTCTCTGTTATGGAGTCTCCCAGCCTCCAAGGGTTACGGATTGGAGGGTTTCAGGGGAGGTTGGCTGTCGGTATAACACAACAACACCTATTGCTTGAGACTTTTGTCTCAAACACCTTATTTTATATAGCGGCTTAGAAGAGCTTGGCTTTAGCTTGATGCCACTTGGGTCGTTCCCACCTTTCGAAGCGGGGTGGCAGGCCCTTTAAGGTTTACAAAAGCAATACAATCATGAAAATACTTTTGATCCCCAAGTTCATACAAAGATGCGAGGGGAGAGCATACATATCTTCTATGATTGCATCACACTAAACATGGTTCAATTTTAGATCTTTGGATTGAATGGGGTGTGATTAATGCAAGTTTTGTGATAAGCTTTTGATTCCCAAGGTCACCAAAATGGTGCGAGGGAAGAGCATATGCTTTCACACCACAAGCAAAAAGAGCACAAGACACTTCACACAATTAAAGAATGATTTTCTTGATTACATGCATGAGAGATGCAAGTTGTTGTTCTTTTTAACCAAATGCTTTTAATTTATGCAAGTTGTGGTTCTTTTTAGAGCCCAAAATCAAAGTGTTTGATTGTTGTTTGTTGGCACACAAAAGAGTAAGTTTTAGAGCACCAAAGTATATGTTATTGGCATACACACTTCACACAAAAGGAGTTGTTTGTTTGTTTGATCAATTTTAAAACACCAAATTGAAGTGTTGTCTAAAACTTAGCATGCAAAAGGGTTAATTTTAACTTCCCAAATCAAAGTTTTTTGCTAACTAAAAATTAAACCACCGTGCAAAAATCTTTGTTAGTATCCGCAATATGATCTACAACAAACTTGTTAGTACCTGCACAGACGAAAAAGTAAGTTTTTCTCAAAATAGCGCTAAAATAGATATACGAAAGCGCCACTGCAGGCAAAACAACCTGACTTACAAGAAATGGCATTGATAAAAACTATGGCGCTAATTAGATACTATTAAAGTGACATAATATACAATAGCGCTAATAAAACTTTTAGCGCTAATACATCAGATGGAACGCGACAATGAGGATGATAGCGAGGATAGAGGTATGGGAAGGCGCCACTGTACAACTTTCCAGAAAGTCTGTATATTCTGAGGATAGCGCCAATCTAGGTGATAGCACTGATATGATGCTGGACACGTCCAACCTACACCAAAGTGAATTTTCTACACAACACAAGGGGTCAAACAATAAAAATCAAGGTATTGTTAGCTTTGTTAGTCTGAGTAAATGAAAAATAGTATAATAACAAAGATAAAGTGCATGTTTAGACCCCTTATAAAATTTTTGACATAATCCCCCCTTGTAATTTTAGTATCTCTATGTAAACAGAGAGCAAATGAATATCAAATATAGTAGGAGGATCTTAAAAAAAAAGAAAATGTGAGTGAGTGAGTGTAAGGAAGTGGGCTACGCATAAAAAGTGCCAAAATAGTAAATGGCGCTAAAACTATCCAGTGATGGCGTCGCTGCAAGGTGAGGATGGCGTTGCACCTGAAAACACACGTATCTCACACCAAAACGCACAAAAAACAAGTTAGACTTGGACCTTGTGGGTCCCACCGAGCGTGCCAATGTAGATTAGAAATGCAAACAAGGTTGAAATACTAAACCAAATGCAATAAACATAAGATTATACCTCACATACAAATCTAATCTCATCACGAGAGGAAGGAGCCTTTTGCACCCAAAACAAGATCCTTGACAAAAATTACCCTAGACAATAGATTTAGATGTGAAATGTTATTCAAATTATGCAACTCACTATCCTAGTTCAAGAGTGATTTTGGCATTATGACTTTGCATAAACTTGGATGATGATAATGGCTTGGGAGAGGTTCTATTTATAGATTTTTGGAGAGGATTTTGATCCAAGGGTGGAGATTGATTTGAGAGATCAATGGTGGATGATAAAAGTGATGTGAAGGGCCTAGATTTAATCTTGAATGAATGGAGGGCTAGGAATAAAAGTGATTCTTTTATTCATTTTGCGAAAAGGTGTTATTTAATGAGCATGGGGGTGAAGGATTATTTTGGAATAAAAGATTCATATGGGGGAATGTAAATGAATTAAAAATTCATTTAGGGAAGAGAGGAAATAAATGAGTATGGGGGTTGTAAGGATAAATAAATGTGATGTGGGATGTTTTTAAATTAAAAATTGACTTGTGGATTTGATTCAATTTTTTATTTGGAGGATGTGGAAAAGGGTGTTAAACAAGGTTTGACCACCCAAATGAAGGGGTTAGGATTAATTAAACATAGGGTTTATTTAATTAATCCTAGGGCTAGGATGAGGTAGGCTAGGGTAGGCAATTAAATAATAGCTATTTTATTGTTTAGGGTAGGGATAGGTCAATTATAGGCTGAATTAATTAGTTAATTATGGTTTTAACTAATTAATTGGATTTAGTGGAAAAGGAGAAATTGATTTAATAAATATTGCATATTTATTAAATGAAATTAATTCAATTTTGGGGATAAAATAGTGTGAATTTGGAAAATGAAGGGGGTAATTAATTAAATAAAATTTTAATTAATTGATTAGAAGGGAAATTGATATGTTTAGGGATGTCAGGAGTCGGTTTGATGGTAGAAGATATTTTTAGGTGTCTACAATTACCATATTGAGTTGTCTATCATTTAAAAGCAATTTGGTGTCTTGAAGTTGCATTATAGGGGAGGTATAAGGTTTCTTTCAAAAATAGTCCCATTAAAACCTAAATAAGGGTTTTTCTTCCAACAATGGGGTATTGACCATCCCACTGTCTTTCAAGGCCATAAGGCCATAAGACCAGTGGGATAGATATTGAGGGTGATTCATTGATTACTATCAATGCCATCAAGAAGAGAGAAATGGTTAATTGGATTTTAGATAAAGGGGTGAGGAGAATCTGGAAGGTACTTCAGGAGCTTGATTTTTCCATCCAGTACATATTTAGAAAGCAAATTCAATGGTAGACTTCCTTGCTAATAGAGGGGTCACGGGGAACTTGATGGACAAGAGTAGCTCGGATACTACTAGCTATGAAGGCCTGGATGAACTACTACAAATAGGCCAAGATGGACTATCCTTAGAGAAGAATCACAGAACCTAGAAAGAGGAAAAAGGAATCTGATGGCTACTAAGCATGGGCAGGTTCTTCATAGTGGATTGGAGGATCTGAAACAAGAAATTTTTTCTACGGCATGTGATCCCAAAGATATGGCGGGATAGTCGAGATAGATAAGGAAATCTAAGAAAGAAAGTTTTCAACATTTTTGCCAGTTTTGGGACAGAAAGGATGCTTGGCCTAGATTTCCATGGATGCTCGGGAAGTTCAGGAGGTGCTATTTAAACACGCCTTTGGAGGAATGCTGGCAGTGAAATATGGTGGAGAGTAGGGTGATGGGCATCAATTGTTCTTATGTGGAGGAAGGTAAAGAACAACAAATAGGCTGTCTCTTCCATCTGCAGGAGGAACTGGCACAAGAAGCCATTCTAAAGGTGATCGGGGGGGTTTCTTGGAGCTGGGGCCATATTCATGATGGCTGCATCTACCAGCTTTTCTTTTCTAACATTGCTTTGGTTATGGGAGGAGATCACTGGGGAGTGTTGTGGGGAGCTCAGTTGCTGTCTCAAGAAAACCAAGCATAGGTGATGGGTGTGATCCCTGCTGCAAGCCCAACCCTCATGGAGTAAATACTGAAGGTTGCGTATCTGAGGAAGGTTGGATCAAGAACGACTGGCACTATGTTGGCAGCATTTAAAGATGGAATAGAAAGCATAAGTATGGAGACTTTCTGCAAACTGGTGCAGGAGAAGGAGGAATTTACTAAGGGTCAAGTTGGCAGGTTGATGGAAACCGCTGAAGGTATAATGTTTATTATGCATGAATTAATGTAATCATAGGCTGCTCACAACCATATTATATATAACTACAGGCATTCTATAGCCTTATTATATATGTACTCATGGCATGCTCAGTGGAGCACTAGCCATTATTTAAATTTTTTCTTTATAATATATAATGGCAGCCATCCCCAAGATGGCACTTGCCTAAAAAAAATATGTGTGTGTGTGTGTGTGTGATGAAAATTAAATGTGTGTATTCAGATTTATAGTGGTCTTGAAATCTATAAACTATCAATAAATATTGGTGTTATTTCATTAATATCTTGAAATATAGGAATTTTCTCATTGGAGCGACACTTGGTCTCTTTATAAGAAGCATGCTAGGTGGTTGATAATCATTGTATGCTAGTTAAATAAAATAATTTTTGTCAACATTTTAATTTAAAAGTAGAGGCCATGTAAATTCAAAACCCATCTCCCAATGGTATGGATTTATCCTCCTTATACCATTTTATTTACTCTAGACTAAATACCAGGTGTTGATCTATCACCTTGATTAATCTATTCCGCATCCCTCTCTCCCTACTTGAAACTTCAAAGTTATCTCTCCCAAGGATTATGCTTATGGAATTCAACCATTATTTGTTGTCTTGCATGCCTAAATACCCAAAGTTAAACATATATTCATAATCATAAAAAAAAATTCTAAGAGAATTTCATTTAGATCAATCCATAAAACATTATCATACACCTTTAATCAACATTTGCATCAATAGGTACTATGTTGTATCATTCTATCTAAGGCACTTGCATACTTGTGTGGTGTTTATTTATATGGCAAACAATAAAGATTGGTTAACCATTAGAAAGGAAGTTCTAGTTCTTTTCTTTGAACATGCCAATTTCTCCAATGTTGCTGTCAACACCACTCAATTTAGATATTATACGTATTTACAAGTACACAAGTGTAAAAGGGTTGAAAAGTAGAGGACACAGACACATGATAACAAAGTGTCGCATGACTAATATGTAGACATGGTAATATTCTTTATTAATGTAAAGTTGTGAAACATATCTCTTACAATCAAAACAATATCAATTCACTATCAAAATTCTAATCCTAATCATTAAACATGATATACATCAAAAGATTTTTCATCCACCACATAAAATCTACAAATAGCTCTTGTTTACATTTAGTCTTACCAATCTATACTTATATTAATTTAAGTCTACTTGTCATTTACTACTTAATGCTATAATTATTATTTCAGAAACTTCAATAGTACAATAGCTAGTAAAATAAAAAAAATCAAAACCTTGTTTTCTCTCTCTTTATGATCATCTCGTCCTATACTTTCAAAAGCGGATGAGATCATGTTCAAGTATACCCAAAATGTGTGGGAAATGATTGGGTAAGTCCTTTACTTTAGTCTTCTTTATGATCATCTCGTCCTATACTTTCAAAAGAGGATGAGATCATGTTCAAGTATCCCCGAATTGTGTGGGAAATGATTGGGTAAATCCTTCACTTTAATCTCCTTTATTATTATTAAATATTAAACGAGCCTATAAGTCTACAAGGACGATTTTTGGCCATATGCGTCTCATCCTAATCTGGTAGTCGGTTTCTCATTTAATATTACTATATGAAACAGTGAAGTTATTTTTCTAGTATATCCGAGGGGAAAGCGATTTGTATGTTATCCACAACAGGCTGGTAGTCGGTCCCATGAATTGGGTTTAGTTTTGTACAAAATAACATATTCAGAAAATGAAAACCTTTAAAAAGTCATATGCCATCATCTCTGCCTTCGCTATCTTCTTTCAGTTTTGCCGTTATTTCTAGAATTTCTTTTTTTCCAAGAAAAAAAGGTGCAAGGCACCCATAGGAAATTTATTAAAATTAAAGGACGGGCACAAAGAGAAGACCAGACTGAGCAGAGATGGACACAAGGGCCACCAAATGGTTGCCAATGATAGCGAAGACCATAGGTCCATGCGGTAGTACAATTGAATATCAAGCCTTTCAAAGCGATATGCAAAAAAAATCACGGAAGCAACAAGTGCTTCCAATGTGGCCATCTACCGGCACGAGGGACCAAAAGCTCATTCCCCAGGAAATCTTTATAAGGATACTACAGACATAACCGGTAAACATGAATAATAACATCTCCTCCAACATCTCCTCCAAAGCTCCGCTCAGCCCGCCACCCCCTGCACGTCGGCTCTCAATTCTACCCACCACATTAGCGAGTACAACGATTGTCTACAGATTATGATACGAAAACATCGAAAATACAGTTCAACAAAGGAATATAATTCACTTCTTTATAGTCAAGAGTAATGAGCGCATACACACTAATTGTAAGTAAAATAAAGTCAATGAGGCGGTGTGTATATAGAATACCCTCGGCTAGCTCGTCTTTCTGGTACGATTACAGTTAAGGGAAGAGCTTAAATCCTTTGTATGTTGATTATAATGTGTCCATTGTTTATGTGGGATATAGACTGTTGACCCATTAATCTTTTCAATGGTGGTTGCTTAAGTTTTGATGAGTTCTAGTTAAATATCAAAGGATTTAAGGGATATTTGATGGGTCACACTTAATTGTATTTTTACTCTTTTTCTTTATAGAAAAATAATCTTGATTGTTGAAATGTTTTATCTTTAGAAATAATTTAGTAGTAAGCTATACTCGCAACCTCCAAAGTTAACATAAATATAAATGAAATTATAAAATATTTTTAAGTGCAACAACCAAAAGTCATAGCTATTCTTGGTACTAATTGTATCTCTAAGACATATTAAATTATTATAATAACATGTATCATAATGCAACCATAACATGACGACATATAATGGAGTGCTATTGATTATAGGAAGCAGTTAGAAGATTTCTAGTCAATGTATTTACTTTTTTTTTAGAAACTGTCAAATTTAAGAGTAATGGGAACAAATACATTTCAACAACATTTTGTAATGTAGAAAATTGCATACC
The DNA here is from genome assembly GCA_027924645.1 of Cunninghamia lanceolata. Taxonomy (NCBI): domain Eukaryota; kingdom Viridiplantae; phylum Streptophyta; class Pinopsida; order Cupressales; family Cupressaceae; genus Cunninghamia; species Cunninghamia lanceolata. The sequence goes on along the minus strand of BSBN01000140.1, from coordinate 16,551,971 downwards.
CTTGTAATTTCATGTTATGTTTTAGACTCACTTTCGTGTCCTTCTCCCATAGTATGTTCCTAGGTTCATTTAGCTCTTGCCTTATCCTTTTTCACCCATAGTGCCAAGGTTACGCTTGTGTTCTAGTTTCTACCATCCTCTTTGTTCCATTTTGTTTCAATGCCATGTCATTATGATTGTTCCTTGGTGACTGCACCTTTTAAGAGATGTAGGTGTCTCGATGCCAACATGAGGCGCTAGCATCCACTGACTTCCTATTATAAAATGACCATTTTTGAAATGTTTTTCCATCTTGCTTCATCTCCTAGTATTTTGTAACACCTTTGACCAGAATTTGAATAGCTCCTAGAGACCCTTAGACTTCCTATTTCCCTCTCATTCTTGATTTTTGAATCTATTACTTCCTATCTCTGAAATTTTTTTCTATCTTGTGAATCGATCAATCTTGCTAGCTCTCTCAAACAATCTACAACACTTTTGTACTCAACAATAATCTCTTGGGTTTCTAAGTGAATCTGTAATATTTTTTAGCACTTTTCAAAAGGCATTGGACACAATACATCTGGCTATGGGTTTTATTTGGCTCTTGATTTTGTGGGTTTTGTCTCTTCTTGTTTGAGTTGATAGTGTTCTTGTGTTCTTTCCATTCTTGTTATTGTGAGAGAATCCTTTCTAGTATTCTTGGCATTCTTGGGTTCTCATATCCTCCTATCTCTGCACATATACACACTACTTTGCTATATTTTTTAGACCTTAAAAGATTAGCATTTATAGATTTAATGTCACTACAATTACAATAGAAGCACACACTTTATCATTTTCTTGGTTGCTTGTGGAAGTTGGAAGATCAAAATAGGGGCTTAACCATTCATCACAAGCTCCTAAGTAGGCCCTACATTTTCTTTTGTTTCATGTATAGATTTCATTTAAAAACATGCAACTACATGCGAGTTTGCATTGTTTTACTCTTCTTGTCACTTTCACCTATTCTCTCTAGATATTTAGCTTAAACCATATCTTTACATTTCTATTGTCACTTTGAGTGTTGTTCTTCTTATCTTTGTCACTTGTTATGTAGACTAGGCATGAAGTTCAAGGAAAAGACATAGTTTACCTAGTTTCTATCATAGTGATTGTATGAACAATAGTGCACCATGCAAATGTCCATACATCACACAAACATCCTCAACAGAGACCTCCCAACATTAGCATTAGGTTCCTTTCTATCTATTATTCACAATTCTATGGTACTTTATTAAATTCACTTTCTAGAATTTGTAAATCAATAGCTTTTCAATTTGAATTTATATTTTTGCTTGTTAAAGAATATTATTTTTAAAGATTAAAATATGTTAGGATTAACTAGTTTAATTTGTTCTTTCTAGTTAGCATAAGAGCAAGTTAATTTATTCAAAACAACTTGCTTTTCGTAGTGCAATGCTTTGAGAGAAAATTTATCATAGAAAATAAGACTTTTCTTAGTTGGATTATTTTTACTACACCACACATTTGTAAAACAAAACCCTAGAACCTACCCATTTTTTCCTACATAATTCTTTTAGTCTACACATCAAGTTTACAATGACAACCTATTGTACCTTGCACACATGCCCCATTTTATCAAATGGAGACCCCTTTTTATGTTTTGGCTTGGAGTCGCAGCCTTTCCTCTTTATGACAATGAGAACATGAAACTATGCTTAGATTGCAAGATTTATTCCAAATTTTAGTATTTGGCATGTTTGAAGTCATTTGATGTCTTTCATGATTTATTTGGTGGAGTCTTGATTGGGTTTGTGCTTAAAAAGTAGCCATTTGTTACCTTTTGCACTAAAACTGACCCTCACTGCACTTTGCGTTGATATCTTGTGTCATTGGATATTAGCATTAGATCCCTTTCTGCATTTAGCACTAAAAACTAGCCTGACTAGATCAATGCTAAAAATCATGCTCACTGCATATATCTTATCATGGCAAAAAATTCCACTGGTCCAGTCAGGATGAAATCCTCCTTTAAGAAAGTTTGTCTCGGCTGTTAAGAAGTATGCACTAAAACACTGTTGCACAGGATATGCACTAAAGAGCACCTTCACCAGACATATCTGATAGGACCCCAAAATTCTGTTGATCCGATACCTATGAAAACTCTGCTACAAGCATTCGATGGAGCTTTGCGTTAAAAGAACACTTCATAGGACTTGCGCAAAAATTAGACTTCTCTGCACATATCTGGTCCTGGCCAAAAACAACAAAAATCTGGTGATTCATATAATCCCCTCCGGAAGTGTTATAAAGAATTGGTGCTAAAATTGAACTGCACTGCATATATCCAAAGGCCCCTATTTCCTTGCTATTTGGTGTGCTGCATTTTCCCCGCTGACAAAGGATTGACTGTTTATGAAGGTTTGTGTTAAAAGTCTAGTTCACTGGATGTTGTGCTAATATTGTCACCTGACATATCCTATGAGCACCCTAATTCGTGCAAATCTTGTGATACATAAAAACTCCACTAAGGCATGTGAAGAAGGGCTCAGCACTACAATCACCTTCGACTAGATTTTGCGCTAAATTTGGACCTGACTAGACATATCCCGTAAACAAAGAAATCCCTATCGATCTAGTGAGCATCAAAATTTCTGCTAAATGTAGTTTGAAGGTCAACGCTAATTTTCAACCTCACTACATATGTCCAATAAGGCCTAAAAGGCCCACTTTTTACCAATTTGACCTAGAAAACTTATTTTTGGACTGTAGACATGGTTAAAATGACAAATTTGAATTAGATATCAATCTATCATATCATGATGAACATTTTTATCAAGTTAGTGTGGATTTTGGACATTTTTTGCATTAATTAATGCCACTGCACCTAAATATTCTGTGACCCCTAAAAATCCCACTTTTTGCAAAAAAAGGTCTAAAAATGTGAAGCAAAAGTCTCCAAATGGATCCAAATGACCACAAAACATCTCAGATTATTATATTGGTCAAATGGGTACTTGAAAATGATGGTTAACTCAGAAAATCATGAAAAAAACATTAGATTTATGAGATTATTCATAAGAAGCAATATTGACAATGACCTGTTCCTGACTAATCCAAGGTTGTAAATGCACATATTTTGGTAAAAAAATGAATTGTTATGATGAAATTGATGCTTGGAATTATGAATTGTAGGTCTAAGAGCATAGGAGCTTGTTGGAGCTATCTTGGAAGGATGTACACATAGAGGTACCCTGCTAACCTGAATATAACAAATTGACATTTTATCAATCAAATTGATGCTGCACCTTCAAGAGAAAGTCAACATGATGTCCAAGATGATGGAGATAAGCCTTAGGAACAAGAAGACATAGGAGATCATGCCTATATCGTTGTTGTTCCTATAGATCCAGTCCAATGTCTTTGACACATTCACAATTGTCCCAATCATCCTATCATCAAAAGTTGAATCCAGCAAGCATCTAGTTGGACATGTATTCTTCAAAAACGTGCCACATACTCCTCTTCACTTGTCAACTCATTAAGAAAAGTCATTTGTCCTATTAGACAATTGAAAAGTGACAAGCAACAAGATGATCCTATCAGAACATTGAATCCCATTAGGCCACATCAGCTCATATTTTCAAGGGTCATGTGACTTCATTTTGACTTTATTTTGCCTTGGAAACTGGATCTTTGTCATATATATCCAAATGGATACTCATTTTGTATAAGTTCAATGTATTAGAGGTTGTATTTTGTCTTTTTCCCAAGGGACAAAATTCAATCCAAAAATATAACAAAATGATGTATCTCATTTAATGCCATTCAATCTAGATGATTAGTGTTGAGTAAATCTCCACTGTCCATTGAAAAACTTAGTATGGTGCCTTGTCTATAAAAAGGGAAATCATTTCCTCTCATTGTAAGTAAGATTTGATAGTGAATTACTGAGACTCTGTGAAAATTTAGTCAATACAAAGCAAGTTTTGTAGGTTGCTAGAAATTTGTGTTTCTATGTTGTCTCATTTTGGATTTCATGGTTCATGTCAATCTAAAATTAGTTTACATTCAGTTGCACTTGTGATTACTCATTCAGATATTTGATGGATTTCTTGTCCATACCATTGATGGCTTGTGATTGTATGTCATTGTGCATGGTTAGTCTGGGCATATATTATATGAGCTAAGTTTGAATGTGTGAATTCATTGAGCTGCACCAAGAGTTGGGTGTTTGATGAACCTTCCACAATCTAAATATATTTACATTTCCTGAGAAGGTTGCACAATCTCTACGGCATTATTGGCTGACTGGTTAGGCATGGATTTGTTTATTATTGGGAATCTGTATATCTATTTGTTGATGATTTCTACAATTGTTTATAGGATCTCTATCCCTTCTCTCTCTAAACCTTTTATCCTTTTGCATTTTCTTTAAAAACCATTGATAGATTAGGTCGTAAGAAACATCTATATTGACAAATCTACTAAAAAATCATAGGTTTTATGCATACATACTGCCTTCATATCTTGTAAACCCTTTCAAATGTAAGTCCCTTTGTTGGGACGACTGATACATTTCACTGAAGTTATTCTTACAAGATAAGACCTAGTGGTATAAACCTTGGAGCAGTCCTATCTTGGATAGGATACCTTTTATAAGAGAGGTAAGATACCCTATATTTCATCTACGTTGATGTGTCCAAAAACCACCATCAATAGAATTACCATTAGAAGGAGGGGAGAACAAAGACATTGCTCAATTCATTTCATGTCCTTCTCCTCCTAACGACCATCAATAGAATTGGTTCTAGGAGGCCTAGACTGAGATTTTGATGCAAGATTTGAGTTTTGATGGTTTATTCTAAATGTTGAAATGAATTGACTATTCATGAGGCTCAACTCCAATGGATGCACATAAGGGTTTCAGTCATGAGATCCTTTCATTCTTCAGAGGACTATCCCAGTAGTCATATCATGAAGAGAACTTCCAAGTAGATATCCCACTTTTCAAACAAGCGTTGGATAGGTAGACCAAGGTGAAGTATCCTCCATTTACATTGCTTGATTTTAGTTCATCTCAGGTATGCACTATACATCCTAGAGAGGTGCATGAAAAAATTAATTGTTTAAGTTTTCTCCAAAGATTAGATCTACACCTAAAGGAATTGCTCCCTATTTTTGAAATATACAAGACTGAAATAGGATATAGGCATGATAGACATATCTAGAGAAAGACAACACATGGAAGAGTTGTGGTATAGATGGATGCATATGCAGGTAGTAATGTCTCAGTTAAAAATACCCAAAGAGTTGAGGTTGTATGAGCTGTAAATTCACCATTCATAATTTATCATAGTCAACAGGATAGTTTGCACACTAGAAAAATTGAAGTTCCTCAAGTTGTTCATCAAAATACATACCAAAATGAGAATGATGATGGTAGAAAATGCATGTGGTCTGCAGGTCACCCAACTAAGGAGTATACAGTCCTTGATTGGTTAAAACTTAGTTTTCATTCATTGGACCTTCTAGCATGGTTCAAGCCTAGTTTTCAATCATGGGACAATGAATAGAGTAATGTATAGGTGGTGCAGGAGCATCCCTTCAACAAGATAAATATGTACAAGAGGGAGAAGAATAAGGTTTTTATGTATATATTGACACTTCATGTTACCATGTAGCATTTGTATGTCATTAACAAATGTAACATTTTATGTTAGCATTTCATGTTTGTAAACATCAAAACTTACTTTTCAGACATATTGGATGATGTGAAGGGTTAAACAATGTGTCCTGTCATTAGGAGTTTTGTTCTCTTATGAAAAATAGATGTCATGGGATTAATTAGGGTTTCTATTAATGATCATTGGGAAATTCAAAAATCCCAAAAATAGAGGTGACGGGGTTAAGAAAAATGGGGAGAGATGGTCAAGAAAAAGGGGTCTTTCATTTTTTCTTTTCTGGAACTGATCAAATGTAGGAAGCTGGAATGAAAGAATAAAAATTCTGCAAGTTATACTCTGTAAATTTTGAATCCTGTGTGAAATCTTGGTAAATCGAATTGTTCTGTTTATTATCTATATAGAACTGTTGCATTTTTAATTTTAGTTATTCCGTTGCCATAATGCATGATTAAATCCATTCCACTAGTGGATTTCTGCGAAACCAGTGGAATGGACTTGTAAAGTAGTTTTCCATTTTTGTTTCATTCTTTTGGTTGATAAACATGGAAGTATAGAAATTACAGAATCCATTCCAGAGAAATCATTGGCAAAAAAATTCAAATTGGCATCTGAAGTATATACATAAATTCTGTGCTGTAGATAGTCTATGAATATATCATATTTGCATTCGAGCCTCATTCTGTGTATATACTATGAAAAAGGGGTACGTATAGAATGTCTTGTTTGGCCAAGTTTGTGTTGTTTGGTGAATATACATTTCTTGTATATATCGCAATTGTATGAAGGTACTTCCTTGGTGTATATTGCTATTGTATCTTCATATCACCTTCTGTGTATATGCCCAATGTATGTCCTAGACAATTGTGAATATACTGCATTGGCAAATGGAGGAGGCATCATTGTGAGAAGAGTCATTAGGTGGACAAAATTGTGTTGAGCCGATAGCATATAGTCTCACCGATGGAGGAAGTCTAAAGACTGAGTGGCCGGCAAGAGTATCATCATTGGAGAATAAGATTAAGGTCTGGTCGAAGAAGCGAGTCTGGCCGATGAGGGAGTTGACGTAAAGGGTTTCAAAGTGACAAGTGATATCGATAGAGGGAATGAAGCCTTCACCGATAGTTATATGTCTTGGCGATGAGGAGCTTGTCATCAGTGTAAGAAGTTAGGAGTCTTGCTGATAGTGATAAGTCATCGGTGTGAGTGTTGGTTTTGGCGAGTAAAGAGAAAACTAGGCTGATGAATAGAAGATTTCAGTGAGACATTGGTGTGTTCTTGCTGATATTGACAGAAGGGATTATTTTGTGACTGCTTCTACTGTGAGTTCTTGCTCTACATCATAGTGGTATCAGAGCGAAGGAGTGTTCTTTGGGTAGAAGAAGAAGACAAGATGTCAGAAGGAGAAGGATCAGAAACATACCCAACAAAGATGACCAACATTGAGTTGATGGCCTTAGTAAGAAAGCACATGGCAGAGAGTAGAGCAGATAGAGCTCAGAATCAGGCATTGAAAGAAGAGTTAGAGAAGTTAAGGGAAAGAGTAGAGAAGGGAGAGGAAAACTCTGGTGAACGAGAAGATGGGAATGATGAAGAGACCCCAAAGCAGGAAGAGATCGAGGTTCCTGCAGACCAGAGACCCTTACTCAATGCCCTCAAATCCATGGAGAGAAGAACCATGGATGTGAAAATAGACCTACCAGTGTTTGCAGGAAAAATGGAACCTGATTCAGTAATGGAGTGGATAGACTCCTTGAAAAATTTCTTTGAGACCGAGGAGATACTAGAACACTGAAGAGTGAAGATGGCTCAGTCCAAAATGAAAGGAGCTGCACTAACTTGGTAGAACTTCATCCAAGATGATAGGGTGAAAGAGGGAAAGAACAGAGTTGCAACATCGAAGAGAATGATGGTTTTAGTGAAGGAGGCCTATGTTCCATTAGATTACAACATCCAATTACATAAGAGGAAACAAAACTTGAAGCAGAAGGAGCTAGATGTTAGCTCATACACTGAAGAGTTCATGAAACTATGTGTCAAAACAAAGGTAAAGGAGGGTGAGGAAGAGAAGGTAGCTAGGCACCTCAATGGATTGAGGTTTAACATCCAAGAAGACCTAAATCTACATAATCCAGATACAGTTCAGAAATGCTACCAATTGGCACTCAGAGTGGAAGAAAAATTAAAGAGAAGGCATGAGTAGAATAATAGAGGTAGAGGAAGATAGGAAAGGGGAGGAAGAAGTCCTTTCAGAGGTAGAGGAAATGGATTTGGATACCAGGGTGAATCCAATCAAGAGAATAGCAGAGGAGACAACAATCAGAACCAAGGGGGAAGCTACAATCAAAAGGGAAAATTTAGGGGCAGAAGACCACCATTTAGAGGAAAATCTCAGGGTAGAGGACCTATCAGATGTTACAATTGCAACAAAGAAGGCCATATAGCGAACAGATGTCCAGCAAATGCAATAAGTTCAATAGGAGAAAAGAGGATCAATCTAATCCAAGAATCTGATTGTCAAAGTGTAGCAACCTCAAGCACTAATCAAAGTGTGAATGTTCCCGATAGTTATGGGTATCCTAAGAATGGAGAATTTTTGATGATTAAGAGAGCAATGACCACCATGAAGGTGCCTAGAAAAGAACCTCCACAAAGGAAGTCTCTCTTCAGAACTACTTGCAAGGCAGGAGGAAAGGTATGTAAAGTTCTAATTGACTCTGGGTCTACTGAGAATTTCGTGTCCATTGAGATGGTAGAAAAGCTTAAGCTTAGGAGACTGCCACGTCCTTGCCCATATAAAATTTCATGGCTCACCCAAGGTCAACAAACAATTGTGAAAGAATAGGCTTTGGTAGAATTTCAAATTGGCCTATACAAGGATAGGTTACTATTTGACATTGCCAAGATGGATGCTTTCCATCTCCTATTTGGAAGACCATGGCAGTATGACTTGAAAGCATACCATGATGGAGTTAGAAACACCTATTCAATCACCAAGAATGGTAAGGTGATAGAATTACTACCATTAATAGAGAATGAGGTGGAATCAAAAGGAAAAGAAGTTAAGGCAATAATGGTAGAAGGCAAAAAATTCATGAAGGGGATAGGAGAAGAAGGAGCAATTGCTTATGCTCTAATTCCTTGCCTAAAAGTAAACAAAGAACAACAACAACAAGTCAAGGGAGAGTAGAGACAAAAATTCATAGACCCAGGTGTCCAAGAGTTATTGGGCAAGTACAAAGGTATTATCTCTAATGGAATGCCAAGGTCCCTACCACCTATTAGGGACATCATCCATTGTATAGATCTGATTCCAGGATCTACACTTCCCAACAAAGCAACATACAAACTTACTCCATATTAGAATGCAGAAGTAACAAAGCAAATTGAGGAATTGTTGGAGACAGGCCTAATTGGCAAAAGTTTAAGCCCATGTGCAGTACCGGCTGTGCTAGCACCAAAGAAGGAAGGCACTTGGAGACTTTGCACTGATTGAAGGGCTATCAACAAGATAACAATCAGGTATAGGTTTCCAATCCCTAGGATAGAAGATTTACTTGATTGTTTAGGAGGTGCTAAATATTTCACAAAAATAGATTTAAAGAGTGGCTATCATTAGATTAGGATTAGGCAAGGAGATGAGTGGAAAACTGCATTTAAGACTAATGAGGGGTTATATGAGTGGGAGGTCATGCCTTTTGGTTTGTCCAATGCCCCTAGTACCTTTATGAGGTTGATGAATGAGGTCTTGAGGGAATTCATGGGAAAATTTGTCATAGTATATCTAGATGACATCCTGATTTTTAGTAATATGAAGGAAGATCACCTCATCCATATAGACTTGGTTCTCAAAAGGTTATACGAAGAGCAGCGAATGATCAATTTAGCAAAGTGTCTATTTATGCAAGAAGAGATCATCTACTTGGGATTTGTTATCTCACATAACAAACTGAAAATGGATCAAGAGAAGGTAAGTGCCATATTGTCTTGGCCAACTCCCAAAACCTTGAATGATGTTAGAAGTTTCCATGGATTAGCAACCTTTTATAGGAAGTTTATAAAGGGATTTAGTCATATTTGTGCACCCATGCTTGACACTATAAAGGGAAGACAGAAGTGTAAGTTTACATGGACAAAGGAGGCAGATAATTCCTTTGAAACATTGAAGAAGAAGGTGGCAGAGCAGCCAATTCTTACATTTCCTGACTTCAGAAAGCTTTTTCAAGTAGAATGTGATGCAAGTCATATTGCAATTGGAGCAGTACTCAGCTAAGAAGGTAGGCCTATTACATTCTTCAGTGAGAAATTAAATGATACCAAGAAGAGATACTCATCCTATGACTTGGAGATGTATGCTCTAGTCCAATCACTCAAGAAATGGAGGCATTACTTGATGCCCAAAGAATTCATAGTGTTCACAGACAATCAGGCCCTCAATTTTATAAACAGTCAAGAAAAGCTGAACCATAGGCATATGAAGTGGGTGGAAACTTTACAAGCTTTCACTTTCACACTCAAGCACAAGAAAGGGGTCAAGAACAAAGTAGCAGATGCTTTGAGCAGGAGGGTTCTGACCATCAATCAGATCCAATTGGATAGTGTTGGGATTGACTCTTTGAAGATAATGTATAATAATGAGGAAAACTTTGGAGAAATCTACAAGGTATGTACTTCTTTTGGTGACAAATATCATGTTGAGTTCTCTAAATTTCTGATCCAAGATGGATTACTTATCAAAGGTGGACAGTTGTGTATTCCAAAATGTTCTATGAGACAAAATATCATTAGAGAGAAACATTGTGGGGCCATGGCAGGACATTTTGGTCTAGATAAGACTCTTGATCTTGTAAAGAGGCATTACTATTGGCCTAAGTTATAGTCAGATGTGAGAAAATTTGTGGAAGCATGTGTGATATGTCAGAAAGCAAAAGGGAGATCCGCAAATGCAGGATTATATCAGCTACTACCCATTCCTTCTAGGCCATGGGAGAGCATAAGCATGAATTTTGTACTAGGTTTGCCTAGGACAAGGAAAGGATATGATAGTGTTTTTGTGGTAGTAGACAGCTTTAGTAAAATGGCACATTTCTTGCCATGTAAAACCACTTGTGATGCTTCATATGTTGCTGACTTGTTTTTAAAAGAGATAGTGAGGATACATGGTTTTCCATTGAACATAGTATCAGACAGGGATGTGAAGTTTATGTTGGCAAGAGACACTATATGGATTCATGGTTGTTGTCATTGATGGCAACAAAGGTCATCCCACATATCCGCAAGTCATGGTGTGTCTCTACCGGAAGTCAGAATAAAGATTGTTGTGGTCCGGTGAACAAGAACAGAGCATGTGGCAAGGTCCGACAGATTGGTCCGGATCTCTCAGAGGAAGTGTCTTGGTGCAGTGCAGATTTGGGGAAGTCAAGAGGACTACCTTGAGTGATATATTCCAAGGATTTAGCCTCCGGTGATGGACAAGGAAAAAGATATGAATAGTTGAGTACCGAATTCCTGAGAGACAGTGAAAATAGAAGAAGAACTGACTGACATAGTATCAGACTACTTTCCGGATGTGTTACTGTTGATGATAAAGGTTGTGAAGGCATGAATCATGTTTGGCTGACATGATTAATGATATCTACAAGTATATGCTTGATCCGCATTGCTTGGTGAGCAAGGATTCAGCCGACAGAACAGAGTTTGTAAGAAACTAGACTGTTCCGGATGCCGACTAGAAAGGTGATGAAATTACTTGTGCGGATATATATAGAGGATGGATTTAGTTGTGAAGAGAGTGACTATGTCAAGATATATGCGAATAAGTGCAGAACAGAGCAGAAGTACCAAGAAAGATCTGGTATATGAAAGGATAGCAGAATAAAGAACAGAGGAAAGATGAAGTGCAGCAGATCAGTGTACTAAGCCTAACTGGAACTGAACTCCAGCATATGCAGATGCTTCCAATCAATTCAAGACTGTGATTCTTATCACTTTGTAGACAGTGTGTCTTCTTGTAGGCAGTGGGCCTCTTGTGAGCAGTGTGCTCGGGCAGTGAGCCCTAATTGGCAAGTGCCATTTTGTAATTTCCTATTCTTCTAACAGAGAATAATTTTTGGGTTAATCACCCCGTGGTTTTCTCCCTTAACAGGGTTTCCACGTCAAAAATACTGTGTCATGTGTTTCTTATTTCATGGTAATGTTTTTGTGTTTGATTCAATGCTGCATTAATTAATAAGAAAGTTCAATAAGGGAAATAATTAGGATAACTGATTCACCCCCCCCTCTTAGTTATCAACAATTGGTATCAAAGCCAAGTTCCTCCTAATAGAGCCTAACAGCTTGAGGAAGATCTGGGAGTTCAAATGGATGCATATGGTTTAAGGGAGCAACTCAAGACTGCCCTTGAGGATCTTGAACAGTCAAATTCTGAAGTCAATGAATTAAAGGAAAGACTCAAATAGGCTGATGAATTCATGAGAGAATTAAAAGACAAATTAAGTCTCTCTATGAAAAAGAGAAAGGAGCTGCTCCAACAATTGGAAAGAAAAAGTGAAGAAAGCAATACAAATGAAGAATTGACTGAGAAAACCAAGTTATGTGAAAAGTTATCAAAAGAAGTCATTATGTTAAGACATGAAATGGAATCAGGAACTATAAAGTTTACTCAAGAGATTGAAGAAAAAAGAAAGGCTAAAGACAATCTAAGACAATCTCTTAAAGAAAAATCATAAGAATGCCACCAGATGGACAGGATTATTAGACATCTTGAATCTGATCTTGAAGATGCCAAAGATAATGAAGAAAAACTTGAGGATCAAATTGCCTCTCTCAAACGAGACCTTCAAACAGCAAATGAATATAAAGAGAAATTCAAGATAAGTTCTGCTCAACTTGAAGTTCTTCTTGGAAGTCAAAAGAGGACAGATGACAAGTATGGTTTGGGATATGAGAAAGGAGAAAGCTCCAGATCCGGTCAAAAGAATTTTGGATCAGAAAATCCAAGAAACAAGCCTAGAAGACCTCCGGTAAGACAGCCCAATGCTCAAAGATATCCATCTTTCAATGGATACTGCCACAGCTGCAACCACTTTGGTCACAAAGCTAATCAGTGCAGAAAGAGAATGAATCAGATTAATTCATCCTTCTCCGGATAGTGCTTCAACTGCAAAAGGTATGGACACAAATCCCATGAATGCAGAAATATGCAAGTAAACAAATCATTCAAAGGTAGATGCTTTACATGCAATAGAGTAGGTCATATGGCTAATTAATGTAGATCAAGGGGATATCAGTCAATTATGCAAAGAAATATTATTTGCCAAATCTATAATAGGTCCGGTCATAATGCTAAAGTCTGCAGAAGCAAGAATCAGGACAAAAGAGGTCCGGTGTATAATCAGAATCAAGACAAGGGTAAACAAAAGATGAATGCAGATGAAGTTAGGAATCAGATGAGCAAGATTTGGGTGAAGAAAAGTTCAGAGAATGTAGAGGTTGGATCCGCACCAGACTCTGGTGCTGATATTTCTTCTGGAAATTAAAAAGTGAGCTCTGGCTCAGGGGGAGACTCAAAGAAAATCCTGTTCCCCCAGCCAATCAAGTGGTGCCTGATGTGGCACAAGATGCAGAGTAAAGGGTTTAAAGATATAAGTCTTGAGATGATCCAGATAAGATTTCAGAGGTCCGCATGAAGTTATGAAGAAGCTGTGATCGATCAAGTAAGACCTGTTTCAGGAGATGCTCCGGTATGACAGAGGATTACAAAAAGGTCCGGAAAGATCCGGAACTGCACTATCTTATTCTGCGGATTGGACAGAGTGTTTGGGATGTTCTTGTAATGTGTCACCTCGATTTATTCATGATTGAAAGATCCGGATGATGTTCACAGATCAGGACTGATCCGGGATACACCAAGCTATCCGGACAAGGCAAACTGGAATAATATAGGTGAAGCATTTATTGCAAACAGATATTAGGGTTTGTGGAGCAATATAAGGGATTTCTCAAAAATCATTTGCTCATTCTGCACTCAAGAAGAAGCGAAAAGTGGAGCTCTGCAACAAGATTCATCAAGCACACCAAAGATCTCCTGCCGAAGTCATTGCATAAAGAAATCAATCCAACCACTCAGTGCAAACCGAAGGCGCATAAGGTATTCTCCGTTTTCATTATCTCACTACAAATCTTTGAAGAATGGCTACTCCAAATATAGTTAAGATCTCTGATAGACCTCGCCCCACATTCAAGAAACATCCTTACAAATCATTGGAGGTAGATCCACTAGGAGCCTTCTCTAGTGTTCCTCATGGTGTATTGCATACGGAAGATATTAGGGTTTACATCCATGCGAATCTTGAAGACTTTGGAGAATCAAAACTGATGGATATCTATCACAAACAATTGATAGATGACTCCTTTGAGATCAAACCTCAGTACAAAGCCATCCGGGACAAACACTTTGCACAGTGCATTCATTTCCCCTGTTTTGAAGAAGATGAATGGGTCCAGTATGTACTAAGTAGAGTACATGACAACTTCCTATGGTTAAACCAGCCCTTCAAGATCACCAAAGATGCAATTAGGGCTGTAACCAGTCTGCACTCATCCGGTGGATTACCTGTTCTCAAGTCTGTCAAAAATCAGACAGTTAGTGATGCAACCGGATCCAAGTTTGACAAGAGAGCTATGACAGTTGATGACATCACTGAACCGGATGTCAAATTTGCAGCTATGATAATTGGTTACAAAATCTATCACTCTAGTAGGGAAAATTCAGTACTAGGAACTGCAATCTACACAGCTTATCAAATGTTAAAGGAGAATGCAGACTATGACTTGTGTGAGCTTCTTGTGAACCAACTCTTTGAAAATCTACAGAAGATCAAGAAGGACAAGAAAAACTCCTTCAAGTATGGCAATCTGATCCTTTGTCTCTTCTTTTACTACATGAATGAGCTTCCCGGATCCAGTGGATGGATATGGTAGAATGACAGACCGGTTGCCATCCAAATCAGAGACTATTTGCATGGACTTGGGGATGCTATAGCAAGAAATATAGCTCTATGGGGATACTTCAAGAACTTCCAAAGCATGATGCATGCAAGAGAAAGAATACCCCAATCCCTTGTTGAAAAGTACAAAGACACAGTATGCTTCATGGTAGAAACAGATCAGTGTCTAATGGAGGCAGTGGAGCCAAGGACTGTCTGGACCATGCCCATGGGGTATGAAGTGGATGAACAGATAGTAGAGCTGCATGTTCAACACATGCTAAGCCAGCCCAAAGATCCTAAGGCAGAAAGGTTTGGAACCTTTGAGGAACTGAGTGTAAAGATACATGTAGAACTCAGGGAACCAGAGATAAAGAGGAAGGTAAGAAAAGAAGTTGAGCATATTGCTCAAGGCCTAGGCATCTCAAAAGAGGCACTTGATGCCAGCCGAAAAAAGAGGAGGAAGGCTGAGGAAGAAGAGAAAAGTAAAGAAAGTGTTCCGGTTGAAACTCCCACCCGGACCAGATCATCAAAAAGATCTGCACCTCCCACAACCAAAAGTTCAAAACCGGAAGTCCAGGCATCCGGTAAAAGATCCAAGACAAAAGCCACAAGGGCTTATGAAAGCCAAAAGGATGAAGAGGAAATAGAGTCAGATGAGGGAGTAAAAGAAATAAAGAAGCAGAAGAAGAAAGGATCCGATAAACCCTCCACAGGCCAAGACAAGGATGAAATGGCAGAGGTATCTATTGAAAAGCCCACTCTGTCTCTAGAGAGTGTAATCAAGTCGGTTACGGTAGATGGAAACCTTCAACCAATGACTGAATTTTATGATGACTACAATGAGGCTGACCAAAAGATTCTGCAGGAAGCCACAGTCAAATATCTGAACATATACAATAAGGCTTTCATTGAGATCATATCTCTTATTCCTAAAAGCCTAGAAAAGGAATTAGAAATAAGAAAGAATAATGCTCATGCAAAAGATCTTGAGATCCGGGAGCAGATAGCTATTTAGCTATATCCTCAAATTGATCCCAAGACAATGAACATAATCTTCAAAGACTGCAAAGATGAGTTCAGAAGTAAAGCTAGGATGAATCAACTCATGCTTGGTGAGACTGACAAAGTGGCCCAAGAGACAGAAGAGATCCTCCGGAAGGCCTTCAAAAGGTTCAATCTTCCTGTTGTAGAGGACTTAGGTGCAGAAACAGCTGCGGATTTGGAATCATCTGTTCCGGAAGAAGTGGGCCCTGAACAGACAAACATCTCTCCTCCGGTTTCCCCTACAGTCTCCGGATCCCAAGAAGAAGAGAAACTACAGGAGAAAGAAGCAGCAGCTAAAGAAAAAGAGGTTGACAGCACCCCAACAGAGAAAACCACGACTGAAAGTGGTAAGAGTAAGGAAGGAGAAAAGATTCAAAAGGACAAAACTGCAGAAGAGAAGAAACATCAATCTCCGGCAAGAGACACTGCACAAACTGTTCAAGACTTCCTGACAAAAGCCACCATAGAAATTGATGAACCGGACCTGCTAAAAGGACCATTAGATTTTGACTCTTTGTCACCGGTGCAAACAATGAAAATAGCCTCATTTGCAAATGAGAAAGTCAAAGAGAAGCTGCTGAAATCTCACATGGAAGACTCTGAGCTTATGGAGGTAGCATCTGGAGTGCTAGAAAAGATCATTCCATCCTTTCAAAAGGATCCTACAGCCTCCTCTTCCGGTAATCTCAAAACCTTAGTCAGCAGTGTTAGTACACATTTTGAATCTCTAGAAAAATCTGCTGAAGAAAAGGTCCGGAAGGAATTTTTGGATAAAAGACTCTCAGAAGTATTAGAATTAATCTCTAAAGATAGGAGAATTGTGAGTATTGGAATAAAGAGCTTAGAAAATGCTCTTAAGGATGGCGGTGACATTTGCAAATTTTGTATATCCTGGTCAAAGGCAACAACAGCAATTGATAAGAAAATAAAAGAGGAACAGGACAAGCTACAAACTTTATCTCAAAGTTTTGATCCTCTCTCTTCCTCCATAATAAATCAAGAATGTTAGACTATTGCAGTCTTGAATGAAATAAAGAATCTTGAGAAGGAAAGGAAGAATATCACTAACCGGATGGGAGAACTTAGAAGGATTATAATCCCTAAGTTGGAAACCATGCATGAGGCCATCAGTGATGCTCAGACCACCACCCAAACAAATGATCCGACAGATCTCAAGCGGGCAGAAGCTTTTGCATTTTTGTTGAGTGGTCACATTTCAATTTTGGATAGAATGAAGCAAAGTTGGGCTACAGAAATGATCCAATTGCAGACATCCTTTGCAGACATTCTTCATTATATGTGAGTATGTAAATATGCGGCTATGTATAGAAAATTTTTGAAAATTTTGGTGTGCGGACCCTACCCTTTGCCATTGATGTCAAAGGGGGAGTGAGGAGAAGTGAAAAATGAGGAATCCAACTAAGGGGGAGTTCCAGAAATTGTATATAAAGATAGAGCATCAGCAAAGGGGGAGCATAGTGTAAACACTTAGTCATTTTTCACTAAGTGTTGCCATCAATGCCAAAGGGGGAGATTGTTGGCAAGAGACACTATATGGATTCATGGTTGTTGTCATTGATGGCAACAAAGGTCATCCCACATATCCGCAAGTCATGGTGTGTCTCTACCGGAAGTCAGAATAAAGATTGTTGTGGTCCGGTGAACAAGAACAGAGCATGTGGCAAGGTCCGACAGATTGGTCAGGATCTCTCAGAGGAAGTGTCTTGGTGCAGTGCGGATTTGGGGAAGTCAAGAGGACTACCTTGAGTGATATATTCCAAGGATTTAGCCTCCGGTGATGGACAAGGAAAAAGATATGAATAGTTGAGTACCAGATTCCTGAGAGACAGTGAAAACAGAGGAAGAACTGACTGACATAGTATCAGACTACTTTCCGGATGTGTTACTGTTGATGATAAAGGTTGTGAAGGCATGAATCATGTTTGGCCAACATGATTAATGATATCTACAAGTATATGCTTGATCCGCATTGCTTGGTGAGCAAGGATTCAGCCGACAGAACAGAGTTTGTAAGAAACTAGACTGTTTCGGATGCCGACTAGAAAGGTGATGAAATTACTTGTGCGGATATATATAGAGGATGGATTTAGTTGTGAAGAGAGTGACTATGTCAAGATATATGCGAATAAGTGCAGAACAGAGCAGAAGTACCAAGAAAGATCCGGTATATGAAAGGATAGCAGAATAAAGAATAGAGGAAAGATGAAGTGCAGCAGATCAGTGTACTAAGCCTAACCAGAACTGAACTCCAGCATATGCAGATGCTTCCAATCAGTTCAAGACTGTGATTCTTATCACTTTGTAGATAGTGTGTCTTCTTGTAGGTAGTGGGCCTCTTGTGAGCAGTGTGCTCGGGCAGTGAGCCCTAATTGGCAAGTGCCATTTTGTAATTTCCTATTCTTCTAACAGAGAATAATTTTTGGGTTAATCAGCTCGTAGTTTTCTCCCTTAACAGGGTTTGCACATCAAAAATACTGTGTCATGTGTTTCTTATTTCATGGTAATGTTTTTGTGTTTGATTCAATGCTGCATTAATTAATAAGAAAGTTCAATAAGGGAAATAATTAGGATAATTGATTCACCCCCCCCCTCTCAGTTATCAACAGTTTATTGGCTACTTCTAGAGGACTCTTTGGAAGAAGCTTGGAACCAATTTGTCCTTCTCATTAGCCTACCATCCTCAAACAGATGGGCAGACTAAAGTTGTTAACCATTCATTGGGTAATCTACTCAGGTGTTTAACCAGGCAGCATGGAGAGAAATGGGATAATATCCTCCCACAAGCAAAATTTTCCTATAATGACACCATTAATAGGAGTACAGGAAAATCATCTTTTTAGGTAGTATATGGAATTCATCCAAGGGGTATCCTGGAACTAAGAGATCTGCCTACAAGAGAGCCTATTAGTGCAGATGGAGAAGATTTTTCTTCAGCCATCAAAGATGTACATGATCAAGTGAAGAACTAGCTTCAACAAACTACATTACAGTACAAAACCTATGCTGACAAGAAGAAAAGAGATTTATAGTTTGATGTTGGAGATTTGGTGTGGGTAAATCTGAAGAAGGATAGGCTCCCCAAAGGTAAGTATACCAAGCTAATGCCGAGGAAGATTGGACCATGTCAGATTTTAAAGAAGTGTGGGCAGAATGCTTATGAGATTTAACTTCCTCCTGATCTTGGATTGTCACCCATTCTCAATGTATGTGATTTGACTCCATACAAGCCAAATATAGATGTAGAACATGAACCATTACAGGATGTAGCAGATGATGATATTTCTAAGCATGACCCACCAAAATTGAAGAAGATATTAGACTCAAGAGTGACAAAGAAGACAAGGGACAAAGAGTACATGGAGTACTTGGTAGCTTGGCATGGGAAACCTATTTCAGATGTAGTTTGGATGACAGAAAATTAGATTACAAAATATGGTGCAGACTTCCAAACTCTGATCTCAAAGTGTCTTGAGATCTCTTCTCCCGGGGAGTATGGCACAGGAGCACCCCTTCAATAGGATAAATGTGCACAGGAGGGAGAAGAATAAGGTTTTTATGTATATATTGGCACTTCATGTTACCATGTAGCATTTGTATGTCATTAACAAATGTAACATTTTATGTTAGCATTTCATGTTTGTAAACATCAAAACTTACTTTTCAGACATATTGGGTGATGTGAAGGGTTAAACAATGTGTCCTGTCATTAGGAGTTTTGTTGTCTTATGCAAAATAGATGTCATGGGATTAATTAGGGTTTCTGTTAATGATCATTGGGAAATTTAAAAATCCCAAAAATAGAGGTGACGGGGTTAAGAAAAATGGGGAGAGATGGTCAAGAAAAAGGGGTCTTTCATTTTTTCTTTTCTGGAACTGATCAAATGTAAGAAGCTGGAATGAAAGAATAGAAATTCTGCAAGTTATACTCTATAATTGTTGAATCCTGTATGAAATCTTGGTAAATCGAATTGTTCTATTTATTATTTGTATAGAATCGTTGCATTTTTAATTTTAGTTATTCTGTTGCCGTAATGCACGATTAAATCCATTCCACTGGTGGATTTCTGTGAAACCAGTGGAATGGACTTGTAAAGTAGTTTTCCATTTTTGTTTCATTCTTTTGGTTGATAAACATGGAAGTATAGAAATTACATAATCCATTCTAGAGAAATCATCGGTAGAAAAATTCAAATTGGCATCTGAAGTATATACATAAATTATGTGCTGTAGATAGTCTATGAATATATCGTATTTGCATGCAAGCCTCATTCTATGTATATACTGTGAAAAAGGGGTACATATAGAAAGTCTTGTTTGGCCAAGTTTGTGTTGTTCAGTGAATATATATTTCTTGTATATATCACAATTGTATGAAGGTACTTCCTTTGTGTATATTGCTATTGTATCTTCATATCACCTTGTGTGTATATGCCCAATGTATGTCCTAGACAGTTGTGAATATACTACATTGGCAAATGGAAGAGGCATCGGTGTGAGAAGAGTCATCAAGTGGACAAAATTGTGTTGAGCCGATAGCATATAGTCTCACCGATGGAGGAAGTCTAAAGACTGAGTGGTCAGAAAGAGTATCATCATCAGAGAATAAGATTAAGGTCTGGATGAAGAAACAAGTTTGGCCGATGAGGGAGTTGACGTAAAGGGTTTTAGAGTGACAAGTGATATCGACAAAGGGAATGAAGCCTTCGCGGATAGTTATATGTCTTGGCGATGAGGAGCTTGTCATCGGTGTAAGAAGTTAGGAGTCTTGCCAATAGTGATAAGTCATCGGTGTGAGTGTTGGTTTCGACGAGTAAAGAGAAAACTAGGCTAATGAATAGAAGATTTCAGTGAGACATTGGTATGTTCTTGCCGATATTGATAGAAGGGATTATTTTGTGACCGCTTCCACTGTGAGTTCCTGCTCTGCATCAATAGGACTACATTTCTACTATTGAGGATGTCGATAAGAGGAAAAATGAATCAGACTTGATGAACAATCATGTTGGGTATGCAGATCAACAATCAAACACTTTACCAATATCAATTTTAAAACCTGAGTTTGTTGCTGTAAAGATGGAGAACAACATATCATTTCAGTTGGTTAATAATTCTAATCTAAAATCAAGTATGAGAAATAGCTTGATCAAGTCAAACACATGTAAGAACAAGAAGGAATCAATCCTCTAGATGAAGAAAGGTCATTAATAGCAATGCAAGAAGTTGTTCCAGTTGACACATCTAAACCATAATCAAATTATTCAGATAAAGATGATCAAGTTCTTGATTGTATCAGCCCAGTATATCATTATGATCAATCATATCAGGCTGATGTAGTTACTCCAATAGAGACTCAAGATGTGTTAGATGAAGAAAATCAGGATGATACACCACTTCAAAGGAACATTTACATCATAAATCTAGTTATGCAAGAAGGCAACCTTGTTGTTGATGCAAACAGTAGATGTGTAGTCCAAATAGGAAGGTTGTTGACTAATATAGAGGAAGTTTTCCCAAAAAATGTGACTAGTTTTGATGAAGTAGATTTAAATATATCATGTGTTACCCATGTTGTTCCTATTCACACTTGCATAAAAGAAGATCTCCACATGGTTGATATTGACCTAGTAATGATAGATGAGAGCAAAAGTCTACAATCTGAGAATAAAAATCAAATAGTCATGCAAAGTGATGGCTTGGAAGATTTTTCATGTAAATCACTTGATCACATAATTGAGTTAGTATTAACAATTACCAAGGATATATTGTTGCATTGAAATTCACTGTACATGTTAGACTTTGCTTTGGCTAATGCATGTAGTATTCATCCAAATGATCTACACTCTAAAGAAAGTTGTCCAGACTTTTGGTTTTCTTGGGAAGTTGTTGCAGTATTTAGTGATCTAGAGGTATTTGATACGTAGGACATGATCCACCACAAACTGATACCCCCTAAAGATGAGAAAGTAGGTGACACAATGGAAGAAGGTGATGAACTCACATTTCTTATTGATTGTAATGCCCCGCCATGCAACCCTAGAGATAAGTTCAACTAAAGCATTAAAAAGGCAATTCTTTTTTTAAAACAATAACAAAACATAACATAGACTAATAGCATCAAGTTAAACTATCATCTCTAGGGATTACATAGCTGCATTATTACAATTTAACAACAATCAACAACATGCGTAGTTTAATCCAATAAACTGACTAAATCAAACTAGCATTTTTCATTACGACATCCAAATACATCAAGAAGTTTGCATTAAGATTACAAGTACAAAAAAATATATCTTACAAGAGGAATACATAGTTTCATTGTTACAAAAGCTCTTTTTCTAAATACATCAAATTACATAATGAATTTCACTTATACATAAATCTAGATGTAAAAAGTATAGATAACTGTCTTCATATACATGTGCAAATTGGAATCCACTATGAGAGATACATCCATGAACCATGGCACCAGATAAACCAATGGACTAAAGCACAACTACCCAACCATGTGGAATCCTAAGGTCCACCCCTTATGCGAGGAGATAACAATGAGGTCCCACAAGACAATAGTCAGGTAGATAATAAACTATAAGGAACAAGGACAACACATGAACCCAACAACACAGGTCCATATGAATAACACAAATAACTTAAACAACACTTCTAGAGGCAATCACATAATGAAAGGGGAAAAACAATAAGGGAATGCTAGACTATAGTAGGGATAAGTGTCATCAACTACATCCTAGTAGTAAACCTCTCATCAACATGTCTAACATACCTAAGTATTCCAAGTATTTTATCTTCTTCTTCATGCTCCTTAGCTTGACCACCTACACAACCAAGATGAAACTGGAGGGGCACTACATTGATGGTACTACAAATCAAGTTGTATCTTCCCTTTCTTCACTCAGTTTCAATAATTATCAATTTGATTATGGTAACTTGGGTAAGACAACTTTGTTTGGATTCATCATGGCCCTGAAGAATTGCCCCAACTACTAATCATATGTAACTGGTACCCTGAACATGAAGCCAACCTGCCTAGACCCTACTACTTAGAGTATACAGATGAATTTTCCAAACTTAAGACATTAACTTGCACCTTGATACTGCTGCATGTCTTGAGAAATAAATCACAGGGGAGTGTAAATGCATGTGGTCCAATACCTTTGTACATAGTTCTGCTTGTTTCTAGTTAAGTTTTAGTCAATAGTTTGTTGTTTTAATTTAGTTTATGCTTTCTATTATTTCTATTTTCCTTAGTTGTTAGCTATTGTTAGTTGTTAGTTGTTTCTTTTGCTTTTCTTTAGGTTGTTATTTTGTTTGCTTTAGGTTTAGTTGTTGCTTTCGTTTGCTCACTCTTGCTTTGGGTGAGTAGTTTTCTTTGTTTAGGTTAGCTATTTTCCTTGCTTTTCATTTGTTTTCTACGCTTGCTTTACTAGGGTTCTCCATTTCTTGAACATGGAGGCTAGCTATGCAGTCTTGCAAATGGTCCTCTTTGGGTAAGTAATCTAGAGGATTTCTTTGAGAAACTTTGGTTTTCATACTTAGGTCTTCCTATGGGTTAGATTGTTATTCTTAGATAGTGTGATGCTTGTTCATGGGTAAAGATTTGCTAGTTTAGTCCACTTGAAGTATCTTCGGGTCTCATATATCTCAAATCTTAAGATTATCCTGATGCTTCAAAAGGAATATTTGAGTACTTGCGTTAAGTGAAAATCCTAGGATCTCAGATCATGAACTATATTTTCGTCCATCCTTTCATATAGATCACAACCGCCTTCAGCCACTCAATCTTCTTCATTACATAAGGCACTCAAGTCTAGTATCTAAATTTTTAATAGTCCCATAGTCATTGCATATTTTGACAAGTGAACTATTGAAAGTTGAGCTCCAAGCTTTTGTGGGCAAGATATCCTTGAGCTCATATTGGTATCTCTTCATGCTCACCCAACTCTGAGTATTTACCCCAAGGTAAAATAGTTTCAAAATGTTGGTAGTCCATCCATTTTTTCCTCCATCGACAACTTCATGTTGCAATTCCCATCATATTCCCATGATAGTTATGGCCATTCAAATTTATGATACTACATACCCCAAAGGCATGTGACCACATATACCCTCCTTCATTAATTCCACCATTGTTGTTCCGGCACGTCCCATTTCCATTTTTCAGCCTTTTATCCATTCACTCATCAACCTCCCTTTAACTCCCTCCACTACATCCCAGGTCATGATCAACCAATGTGCACACTGTTTAAACAAGGAGTTTCCATTCACTCGCTTTCCCCTCCCTGTGGGATTTGGAAGTTCATATCTAGATGCCTCAGTCATACAGTAAATTTCCAGTTACTTCTTGCCTTATGAGCCCTCATTCAAAACCCAGATAATGCCAGAGAATAAAATCACAGTATATTCAAAAGATAATTCGAATCCCTATCTCCTCACATAAATAGTCAAAGAAAGAAGATTTCAAAATTACATAAAAAAGGGGGCAAGTCACAAGGGCATCCATATTTCCAAATTCCCTATAATCCACTTTCCATCCATCCCATCCATTCCATTCAAAGTCTTAATTCCCTTTACCCCACACATGAAAGAAGCATAAAAAAAATCATGAAAGATTTTGTAGGTTTCTACCATGTCGTGCCTTCCATTTCACCAGTAAGCATTTCCATTATCTCCTACACCCCTTTTCACACCCAAGCTCCTATATTTATTTTGGTGTGTGTAGTCATTGGTCATGGCCTTCCTCTACTTCACAATAGTTCCCTACACCTCCATTTCCCTATCTTCCATCCATTATTATGTATATGTCATTCCCCACCTCACTACGGTCTATGCTTTTCAAAAATTTCTCAATCCACCACCTTCTACAATAGAAACTTTTCCTTCAACTTGACCTTTCACAGTGCACTTCATAATTCATTTCTCCCTACCAATATCGATGAGCATGATAGCTTGATAAGGTTTTTATGCAATGACATGTAAAACTTGACATGGACTACATTCTTTCATGGAACTAGAAAGCTGAGTTCTTTCATCGATTCTTCTTTTGCCTTCCCATTTTATTTAAAAATAAAAAATAAAAAATCCTATCATCCAAAGGTGAAAACCACCTCTGGTGGTGCCTTGGATAAGTACCATGATGAAAACCTGGTAAGAAGGCATCATGGTAGATTGCTTAAAATATGTCACTTCTGTTGCAAGTTTTGGCAGATGTTCAGAAGTGATAGAGTAACACAGATAGGTCTGGTGAGATCTGGAAATGCAATATCTTTCTCTATGGATTTGGTGGAGTGTTTAGGAAGTCAATGTGAATTGACAACTCAATTGGTTTGTGGTCTGGAGGTCCACAAGTATCTATTCCAATATAACAATGATGACAAATTGTGTTCTTGAGGTTCAAGATGAAGAAGAGGATGATTTCAGTAAGGAAAAGTAGTGTGGATGTTCTTGGTGATTCAAGTAAGCTTGTGGAGGTCTTTGGATTATGTCTAGTTTGTGTTGGTGGTCCTCATTGAAGATTGAGCTTGTAATTGAAGAATTACTTTTGGATGATGGTGTTCTTCCTAAGTCTGGCCAATCGGATGAGTTACACATCTTGCAAATGATCTTGAAGATGTTCTATGAAGAATGGCATGTTCCTAAAGGAAGTTTGAAGTCTCAGATCTATGTGGCCAAAAATATGTTGATCCACGTGAAGTCTTTTTGCGAATAGTCATGTTGTATTTATGTATTTTCTCTATAATGTATGCCGACTTGGATGATTATCCCTAAGTTGATGTCTTGTATAAATAAGGATTTGTCAAGTAATTTCAAAAGTGTCTTGTGGAGATGAGAGTGTGGTAGAAAGGAGCAAAGCGAAAGGGAGAGAAGAAATATTGAGCTTAAATGAAACTAACTGAAGCATGGTGAAGATGCTAGTCTTCAGTTCAAGTATGTAATACTTATTATTCTATAGATAGTGTGTCTCCTATAGGTAGTAGGCCTCTTGTGAGTAGTGTGCTCAGGCAGTGAGCCCTAATTGGCATGTACCATTTTGTTCTTCCTATTCTTTTAACAGAGAATACAATCTTGGGTTCGTCACCCCATGGTTTTTCCCTTAACCAGGTTTTCCATGTCAAAAATCTTGGTGTCATATGTGTTAATGTGTTTCTGCACTTGAATTGCTGCATTATCTTTCCATGATTAGTTTATTATTATGCTACTGAATTAAGAAAAGGATTTAAGTGATTAATTGCAAGAAAATTTTGGACAACTAATTCACCCCCCCTCTTAGTTGTCTGTCATAAATCTAACAATTAGTATCAGAGCCAAGTTCCTCTAAAAGGAGCTTAACCACTTAAGAAGATCTAGGATGTCGTCCTACAAAAAAGATAGTTTGAGGTTTGATGGAACCAATTTTACTCTTTGGAAAAGTTGCATAGAATGCCACTTGCAATGTATGGGAATGTAGTATTGCATCATGGCTTCAAAGAAGTATGATCCTCCACAGAATGGTCCGTGCATCGTAGATGAAATCAGAGATGCTGAAAATAATCTGCGGGCTAAAGAAGCTTTTCTAAGTGGCTTATCTGATTCAGAGTTGACAAATGTTGTTGATCTAAAAACTACATATGAGATTTGGCAAAAACTGAAACTTCTACATGAAGGAGACAAGTATGTTAAATGTGCCAAGCTATAAAGTTTGAAAGGAAATTTTGAAAACCTAAAGATGAGAGAAGATGAAAATATCACTACATTTATGCCAAGAGTAAATGAGCTTGTTTTTGGCATTAGATGTGCTAGTGGAATCTTGGATGAAGATGAGATTGTTGGCAAAGTTCTTAGATCCCTTCCTGATTTTTACAAATACAAGGTTGCTTCCATTGAAGAATTCAGATCCTATTTAGGTATTACAAGAGATCAATTGGTTGGTAAATTGGCTGCATTTGAATTGACCGAGTTTGGAGATGCCCCCCAAGACTAAATCTGCATTCAAAGCTAGTGCTTCTATAAAAGAAAAACAAAGGTTTGATTTGGGAGAAAACTCTTCAAGGAAACTATCATGGTATGAAAAAGAAAGAAAAGACCTGGAAGAAGATGAAGCAGAAGTTGCTCAACTTGAAGCCCTTGTTGCAAAAATACTTCCAAAAGGATCTGAGAAGTATGAGGGGAAATTTCCTTTTAAATGTTTTAACTACAATAAGATTGGTCATTTTGCCTCAAAGTGTTCGAAAAGATTTTCAAGGCCAAATCCTAACAGATCAAGGTTTCAAATGAAATGTTACTATGTCCATGAAGATGATGAATCAGAGACAAGAAATAAATCTGGAAGTAACTGGGTGTTTATTGCCATGAAGGAAGAAGATCCAATGCCCTCTGAATCTGTCAATCACAAAATTGTAGAAAGAGCTCTGGCTGCTCAAGTTGAAGAAAAGGATGATTGGGTCATTGACAGTGGATGCTCTCAACATATGATAGGTGACAAAAATAAGTTCATAGATTTGGAAAGGTATGAAGGAGAAGTGGTAAAATTTGGTGATAATTTTGCTAGCAGAATCAAGGGTAGAGGAACCATTTCTTTTGATGGAAAGAACAAAACCAATAATGTATTGTATGTTGAAGGTCTGGAGCACAATCTTCTCAGTGTTGGACAGTTGGTGGACAAAGGCTATGATCTTTGATTCAAAAATGGAAAATGCAAGATCTTTGAAAGTTTTAGAATAGAGATTGCATTCGGTACTCAAACAAAAGGTAATATCTTCCACTTGGTTGGTACTGGTAAAAGTTGTCTATTTGTTTAAATTCATCAGAGTTGGTTGTGGCATAGAAGAATGTGTCATGTAAATTTTGATAATATCATCAAGATAAGCAACACCCAGGCTGTGAGAGATCTTCCAAGACTGGTGAAACCTACTAATAGCTTG
Source organism: Cunninghamia lanceolata (assembly GCA_027924645.1). Lineage (NCBI taxonomy): Eukaryota > Viridiplantae > Streptophyta > Pinopsida > Cupressales > Cupressaceae > Cunninghamia > Cunninghamia lanceolata. The sequence goes on along the minus strand of BSBN01000140.1, from coordinate 16,524,338 downwards.
TGCAAATAATGTTAGTTGGGTAAGCAAAGTAGAGTCACATTCAAAAGTAAGGAACAGTTTTCTACCAGATTATTGGACTTAGTTCATACTTATCTATGTGGTCCGACAAGAATCAGAAGTGTACAAGGTGATAGATACTTCATGCTATTAATTAATGATTACTCCATGATGATGTGGATGACTTTTTTGAAAGAGAAATCAGAGGCTCTTGAGAAATTCAAAATATTTAAAGCTATGGTAGAGAATGAAACTGGATCGAACATAAAATGTCTAAGGTCTGATAGAGGTGGAGAATTCACATCTGGTGAGTTTATAGAATTTTGTGAGAAACGTGGAATAAAAAGACAGTTGTCTGCCCCAAGGACTCCACAACAGAATGGAGTAGTGGAGAGAAAAAACTTGACGATCCAGGAAGCATCTAGAACCATGATGATGGAAGAAAATGTTGCTCAGATCTACTAGAGAGAAGTTGTAAGCATTGCAGTCTATGCTCTTAATCGAGTACAAATCAGAAGCAATACTAGTAAGACTCCTTATGAACTCTAGTTTGGCATCACTCCCACTGTGAGGTATTTCAGAGTATTTGGTAGCAAATGTTACATTAAAAGAGATGAAGATCTAGGTAAATTTGATGCTAGAAGTGATGAAGGAATATTCTTTGGTTATTCTACTGAAAGCAAAGCATACCGGTGTTATAACAAAAGATTGAGAAAGATTATAGAAAGTACAAATGTGAAGGTTGATGAAGGTATTGAAAAACCCTCAAGGTTTTATGAATATGATAAAGATGATCAGAATGATGTTTTGATCCAAGGAGCTCAAGGCCGTTCTAAAATTTAGATTCAAACTAATTTGGTGAATCATGAAGAAGAAATGAGTTTGAATGAACCTATTCAAGAAATAGAAGTGCAAGAAAGTTCCAAAATTCCTAGGTATGTAAGACTGAATCACTCTGAAGATTAGATCATAGGTGATAAAAGCAAAGGTGTTCAAACAAGGAGAAAGATTGCTCAAGATTTAGAAGAGTATTGTCTAATTTCAAAGATTGAACCAAAGTTAGTAAATGAAGCATGCAATGATGAAAGCTGGACCAAAGAAATGGAGGAAGAACTGATGCAAATTGAGAAAAATCACACTTGGGATCTTGTTCCCAGACCTAGAAACAAGAAAGTGATTGGAACCAAATGGGTATTCCAGAATAAACTAAATGAAGATGGTGAAGTAGTCAGAAACAAAGCTAGATTGGTCTGCAAGGGTTACTCTCAAATAAAAGGAGTTGATTTTGAAGAAACTTTTTCTCTTGTGGCAAGAATTAAAGCAGTCAGGTTATTTCTTGCCTTTTCTGCCATCAAGGACTTCAAAATATATCATATGAATGTCAAGTCTACCTTCCTGAATGGTGACTTGGAAGAAGAAGTTTACATTGAGCAACCAGATGGATATCAATTGTCTGATCATGGTGATATGGTCTGCAAGTTGAAGAAAGCACTGTATGGACTCAAACAAGCCCCAAGAGCCTGGTATGAAAGATTGGATAAGCATCTTTTGAAGATTGGTTTCAACATAGGTACTGCTGATAGTAATTTGTACTTCAAAATTGATCATGAAAATATTTTGATTGTTGAAGTGTTTGTTGATGATATCATTTTTGGAGGAAGAGATAGTATGTGCAAAACTTTTGCAAATCAAATGAAAAGTGAATTTGAAATGTCCATGTTTGGAGAAATAAATTTTTTCTTGGGTCTGCAAATCATTCAAACAAAGAAAGGAATCTTCATTTCTCAGACTAAATATGTGAAAGAATTGTTGAATAAATTTGGGATGGAAGACTCAAAACCAATGAGTACCCCCATGACAACTGGATGTAAATTGAGCAAAGATGATGACTCTTCTAAGGTTGATTAGAAAAAATATAGGTCAATGATTGGAGGATTATTGTATTTCACTCAAACTAGACCTGACATTATGAATGTTTTTGGTCTTGTTGCTAGATTCTAATATGATCCTAGAGAATCTCATGCCATGGCAATCAAAAGGATTTTTAGATATCTAAAAGGGATAGTTGAGTATGGTTTGTGTTATCCTAGAGATCATGATTTCTCTCTTCATGCATACACAAATGTAGATTGGGCAGGGGATGTGGATGACCAGAAGAGTACCAGTCGTGGAGCATTGTTTTTGGGGAAGAAATTGGTTTCTTGGATGAGCAAGAAATAAGAGGCAATATCTCTATCCACTGCAGAAGTAGAATATATTGTAGCAGCAGGTAGTTACACTCAAGTTTTGTGGATGAAGCAAATGCTAAGAGACATCATAGTTGAGTATGAGGAACCTATCACAATCTTCTGTGATAATTCAAGTGTAATAAATATATCAAAAAATTTGGTATTGCATTCAAAGACTAAACATATATCCATCAGGTTTCACTTTTTAAGAGAGCAAGTGAACAAGAATGAAGTCAGATTGGAGTTTTTGCCTTCCAAAGATTAGATTGTAGATATTTTTACTAAACCTCTACCTAAGGACTCTTTTGAGTATCTCAGGGAGAAGTTAGGGGTTATTACCCCTCTGGATCTGAATTAAGGTGCATTGATGTGCATCAGTCTGGTGGATCTCATAGTCATATTTTGAGGTCAAGATTGATGTTTGGGAAGCTCCTACTCAGGGGGAATAGCCGATATGATTCTGAATTGATGCAAGTATGTGCCCTTTGCCATTGATGTCAAAAGGAGAGAGAAGACATGTGAAAAATAAGGGGTTGCTAATCAAAAGGGGAGCAGTAACATAAGAGAAGACATGTAGATGGTTGTTGTTGATAAGGGGAGTTATGTCAGTGAAGAAAAGTTCTTATCTTGATGGTTAAAATAGTTTTTTACATCTTATGTTGCCATCAATGACAAAGTGGGATATTGTTGCAACTATGGGCCTAACCAGTGTTGTCATTGATGTCAACATACTCCTATTGCATTAATGATAAGGATTCGATGAGTTGTGTGCTGAGGATATTGAGAAAATTAGTCCTAATCAAGAATAGAGAAGAACAATGAAGACAATGAGGTAAAGATCCAGGCTAAAATGAAGATTAGAGGATGCGCATCAAAGGGTTAGATATTTTCCTTAGGATGATCCAGTAAAGATTTCAGAGGTTCGCATGAAGAACTAAAGAAGTTATGGAAACTTAAATAAAACTAGTTCTGACAAATGTTCAGAAGTGACAAAGTGACATAGATAGGTCTAGTGAGATTCAGAAATACAATATCTTGATCTGTAGATTTGGTGGAGTGGTTAGGAAGTCAATGTGAATTGACAACTCAATTGGTTCGTGGTCCGGAGGTCCATAAGCATCTATTCCAATATAACAGTGATGACATATTGTGTTTTTGAGGTTCTGGATGAAGAAGAGGATGATTTCAGTAAGTAGAAGTAGTGTGGATGTTCTTGGTGATTCAGGAAAGCTTGTGGAGGTCTTTGGATTATGTCTAGTTCATGTTGGTGGTCAGCATTGAAGATTAAGCTCATAATTGAAGAATTACTTCCGGTTGATGGTGTTCTTCCTAAGTCTAGCTGACCAAATGAGTTACACATCCTACAGATGATCTTGAAGATGTTCTATGAAGAATGGCATGTTCCTAAAGGAAGTTTGAAGTCTTAGATCTGTGTGTCTGATAGTATGTTGATCCACATGAAGTTGTTTTGTGAATAGTCATGTTGTATTTATGTATTTTCTCTGTAATTATGTTGACTTGGATGTCTTGTATAAATAAGGATTTGTAAAGTCATTTCAAAAGTGTCTTATGGAGATGAGAGTGTGGTAGAGAGGAGAAGAGTGAAAGGAAGAGAAAAAGTATTGAGCTTAAATGGAACTGACTCAAGCATGGTGAAGATGCTATTCTTCAGTTCAAGTATGTAATACTTATTATTCTATAGATAGTGTGTCTCCTGTAGGTAGTGGGCCACTTGTGAGAAGTGTGCTCAGGCAGTGAGCCCTAATTGGCATGTGCCATTTTGTTCTTCTTATTCTTTCAATAGAGAATACAATATTGGGTTAGTCACCCCATGGTTTTTCCCTTAATCAGGTTTTCCATGTTAAAAATCTTGGTGTCATATGTGTTAATGTGTTTCTACACTTGAATTGTTGCATTATGTTTCCATGATTAATTTATTATTATGCTATTGAATTAAGAAAAGGATTTAAGTGATTAATTGCAAGAAATTTTTGACAACTGATTCACCACCCCTCTTAGTTGCCTGTCATAAATCTAACAACTTCTGCATCATATCCATCTCTCCCATTAATACATGCACATCCTATTTCTCTCATTCACCCTCCTTTCCAAGAATGTTCATGAGGTTTTTATTCTATACATAGCTTGACATAGGTTTTACATTGATGATCTTGGTTGTAGAAGGATGGAATTAATACAATTGTACACACTTAGACCTTTCTAATATGGATAGTCATTCTGAGTTAGAGATCTTTGCTTCCTTGATATGATATCATGTTGTTTAGTTTAATATATGGGAAACACATAGATTCTGGGTTTAAAACTGTCATTTGTCTTTGAAATGCTTAGAGCATTTCTCTAGTAGAGTGTCCATTTGTTGTGCCTTGGACACATGCCCCATTTTATCAAATGGATACCTCATTTTTCTACTTTAGCTTAGAGTCTCAGCCTTTCCTCTTTATGACAATGAGAAGGTGAAATTGTGCTTAGAATGCAAGATTTGTTCCAAATTTAAGTATTTGGTATGTTTAAAATCATTTGATGTCTTTCATGATTTATTTGGTGGAGTCTTGATTGGGTTTATGCTTAATAAGTAGTCATTTGTTGCCTTTTGCAATAAAACTAACCCTCACTGCATATATCCTATTGCAACCAAAAATTCTGTCAGTCCAGTCAGGATGAAATCCTCCACTAAGAATGTTTGTCTCGACTGTTACACTGTTGCACAGGATATGCGCTAAAAGTGCCTTCACAAGATATATCCGGTAGGACCCCAAAATTTTGTTGATTCGATACCTATGAAAAACTCCACTAGAAGCATTCAATGGAGCTTTGCACTCAAAGAACACTTCAAGGACTTGTGTGAAACTTAGACTTCTCTACACATATCTAGTCCCAGCCAAAAACAATGCAAATCCAATGATGTATATAATCCCCACTAGAAGTGTTATAAAGAATTGGCGCTGAAATTGAACTGCACTACATATATCCAATAGGCCCCTATTTCCCTCCTATCTAGTGTTGTACATTTTCCCTGCTGATGACAGATTGACTATTTATGAAGGTTTGCGCTAAAAATCTAGTTCACTAGATATTGCACTAATATTACATGTCACCGTACATATCCTATGAGCACTCTAATCCACGCAAATCAAGTGATACATAAAAACTCCATTAAGGCATGTGAAGAAGGGCTCGGCGCTAGAATCACCTTCGATTGGATTTTACCCTAAATTTGGACTTGATTAGACATATCCTATAAACAAAAAAATCCCTACCAATTCGGTGAGCATCAAATTTCCTGCTAAATGTATTTTGAAGGTCAGCACTAATTTTCAACCTCACTGCATATGTCTAGTAAGGCGTAAAAGGCCCACTTTTTGGTAATTTGACATGGAAAACTTATTTTTTGGAGTGCAAACATGGTTAAAATGAGAAATTTGATTTAGATATCAATCTATCATATAATGATGAACATTTTGTCAAGCTAGTGTGGATTTTGGGTATGTTTTGATTTAATTAATGTCACTACACATTAATATCATGTGACCCCCAGAAATCCTATTTTTTGCAAAAAAGGGTCTAAAAACATGAAACAAAAGTCTCCAAACAAGCACAAAACATCTCAAATTATTATATTGGTTAAATGGGTACTTGAAAAATGATGGAAAACATAGAAAATCATGATAAAATCATTGGATTTTTGAGATTCTTCATAAGAAGCAACATTGACAACGATTTGTTCATGACTGATCCAAGGCTGTAAATGAACATATTTTGATATATTTTGGTAAAAAATGACCTGTCGTGATGAAATTGATGCTTGGCATTGTGAATTGTAGGTCTAAGAGAAAAGGAGCTTGTTGGAGCTATCTTGGAAGGATGTACACATAGAGGTACTCTATTGACCTAAACATGATGAATCAATAATTTATCAATCAAATTGATGATGCACCTACAAGAGAAAGTCAACATGATGTCCAAGATGATGGAGATAAGCCTTAGGAGAAAGAAGAGATAGGAGATCATGCCTATATCTGTAGACACCCAAATTTGTCCCAAATTTGTTCATGTCTAGCAACACCTAGTCAAATACATCACTTAGACATCATGTAGCATTTTGTCCTAAATCCCATTCAATCCCATTTATCCATTAGCCAATTAATTAGATAAATTTTATTTATTTAATTAATTTCCCAATCATATCCTAATCCCACTATCCAATTAATTAAATAAATTTTAGTTATTTAATTAATATCTAACTCATATCCCAACTAATTCAAATATTTTATTTGAATTAAGTTCCCCACTATCCAATTAATTAAATAAATTTTATTTATTTAATTAATATCCAACTCATATCCCAACAAATTCAAATATTTTATTTGAATTAAGTTCTCATCATAAGCTGACTTTCTAATTAATTAAATAAATTTTATTTATTTAATTAATTTATCTTATCATTAAGCCGACATGTGTGCCTCTTTCATTTAAAAAAGATAAGTGGTACTACATACTTTATTTAATATCTTTCAAATGTAGTACTTTTTATGTACACAAGCACACATGAGCCCTATTCTCCTTGACACTTGTCAAATAACTACAACTCCCTTGAAGAGTGGGATAACCAAATCAATCCTAGCTATCCACATCAATCATTTAGCTTTTTAATCTCAACCATCCATTTGAACCAAGCTTTTCCTATAAATCAAACCCCTCACAAGCCATTAGCATGCATTGATCCTCAAGTATCCACATGCTGTCAAAATATCATTAGAGCCTTTGCATCCTTCATCTATCATTCATTCTATCATCTTCATCTTAATGTTATGCTACAGAAGTGAGCACCCAACATTCCTCCAACAATAATCCTTCAAAATCTTGCATGCTCATGTGAGGTAGAGAAGAGCAATGGAGATAAATCGAGCATAGCATGGAGATCGGTTTGCATTCACATTTGTTATTTTGATTTTCATGTTGTCTTGTGCTTCATTGTGCATTGCTAGGGTTTTTATCATTGTTGATTCTTCATTTATCCTATTTGCAATTTGACCCTAACTACAATATCATTGTTGTTCCTGTAGATCTAGTCCAATATCCATGACATGTTCATAGCTGTCCCAATCATCCCATAATCAAAAGTTGAATCCAGCAAGCATCTAGTTGGACATGTCTTCTTCAAAAACATGCCACATACTCCTCTTTACCAGTAAACTCATTAGGAAAAAGTCATTTTTCCTATTAGACAACTCAAAAGTGACAAGCAACAAGATAATCATGTCAGAACATTGAATCCCATTAGGCCACATCAACTCATATTTTTAAGGGTCATGTGACTTCATTTTGACTTTATTTTTCCTTGGTAATTGGCTCTTTGGTATGTATATCCAAATGGGTTCTCATTTTGTCCAAGTTTAATGTATTTAGATGTTGTATTTTATCTTTTTCCTAAGGGACAAAATTCAATCCAAAAATGTAACAAACTATTGTATCTCATTTAATGCCATTTAATATGGACCATTGGTGTTGAGTAAATCTCCATCATCCATTGAAAAAGTTGGTATGGTGCCTTCTCTATAAAAGGGCTGTCATTTCCTCTCATTGTAAGTAATATTTGATAGTGAATTGCTGAGACTCTACCAAAATTCAGTCATTACAAAGCATGTTTTGCAGGTTGCTAGGTGTAATAGCCTAAAATTGGCACAAGTCGAATTAAGTAAATATTTTGAAATTTATCTTAATTCTTATTTTCCTCTGTCAATCAAATAAATATTCAAAGTTTATTCGATTTGTTCATTTAATTGAAATCCCAAATCCACCTCACAAAATCCACCTCATCAATCCACTTCATCAATCCACCTCATCCTTCCACCTCATCCCTTCCACCTCACCATGTTGCACATATAATTAAATATTCTTAATATTTAATTAGCTAAAATCCAAAATTGAATTCTTAATTCAATGTTCCCCATTATCCTCCACTTTGAATTTTCAATTCAATTATCATAACCCATTGTCCCCCACTCTGAATTTTCAATTCAATTGTCATAACCCATTATCCTCCACTTTGAATTTTCAATTCAATTATCATAACTCACTATCCTCCACTCTGAATTTTTAATTCATCCATTATGAATTAAAGATTCACAAATAATGAGGGCCATTGATCTCATCATTGGATCATCACCCTCCATTCTATTTTCAAAAATTCTATAAATAGAATCCTCTTCTAAGCCATTTGGAGGGATCACTTCTAGCATCCTTACTATGCTCAAATTCCTCTAGGAATCTTCTTCTTCTTCTCTTCTTCTCTTCTCCATACCGTTGTAATGCAGGAATCATATGACATAGCCATTTCCCCCTTGTCATCTTGAGGCATCGAAGCAAGGAAGCAAGCTCCCTGAGGGCCCATTTGCATAATTCAAGATCGAGAGAGAATAGGCGACCAATGGAAGCCGCAGGGTAACAAGGTTGTGAGTTTCATGCTTTCAGTTGTTTATGTTTGTTATCCGCACATTCCATTGTTAATTGGGTTAATTCATCTTAATTGATTTTATCCAATTTTCCCTTTCACACTACGAATTTGCGTTTATGTGTTGTCTCATTTTGGATTTCATGGTTCATGTCAATCTGAAATTAGTTTACATTCAGTTGCACTTGTGATTACTCATTCAAATATTTGATGAATTTCTTGTTCATACCATTGATGGTTTGCTGATTGTATGTCATTGTGCATGGTTAGTTTGGGTATATATTATATGAGCTAAGTTTGATTATGTGAATTCATTGAGTTGTGCCAAGAGTTAGGTGTTTGATAAACCCTCCATGATTTGAATATCTTTACATTTCCATAGAAGATTGCACACTCTCTGTGGCATTGTGGTTTGCCCGGTTAAGTAGGGATTTGTTTATTATTGGGAATCTATCTATCTATTTCTTGATCATTTCTGCAATTGTCTATAGTATCTCTATCCCTTCTCTCTCTAAACCTTTTATCCTTTTTCATTTTCTTTACAAACCATTGCTAGATTAGGTCATAAGAAGCATTCATATTGATAAATCTTCTAAAAAAATCATAGGGTTTCTGCATACATATTGCATTCATATCTTATAAACTCTATCAAATGTAAGTCCTTTTATTGGTACAGTTGATACATTTCACTGAAGTTATTCTTGCAAGCTAAGACCTAGCTACATAAACCTTGGGGCAGTCCTATCTAGGATAGGATACCTTTTTCAAGAGAGGTTAAATACCCTGTATTTTGTCTGCGTTGTTGTGTAATGAAACCACCATCATCACAACAAAGAAGATGTCTTGTTTAAAACCCGGATCTTGACAAACTCCATCTTCTATGGCTACTAGTACCCCACCATCATAGATAGACAATGTACTCCTTGAAGAGCTCTCCATCCACCAATAAGTGCTGAGTTTTTAGCTAGGTTTTGCAAAATGAGGTAGAGGCATCATGGTGCAAGGAGGTGTAGCTAAATAAGTGCTAAAATGAGGTAGATGCATCATGGTGTGAGGAGGTGCAGCTAGAAAGAAAATGCTTTCAAGAGGAGTGGGCATGTTTAAATATAGTTACTACTTAGATTTTATAGAAACACTCCAACTCGAAAGGAGTATTACTATTGTGTGACAAACTACTAAACATTTTATGAGTTCTCTTGTGCTCACCTAGTTGAAACCAATGGTGAAAGGTGATATCACACATAACTGTTGCCAACACCTATATCAATTTGCACTACATGTTGGATGCATGTATGTTTGTTGGCCTTGTGTATAAGTGTTAAATTTGGTGAAAAGTTGAAATGCGCTAAAGATTTAGAAGATAGATAGTGCCTCAAAGAAAGGAAAACTTACATTTGAATCCATATGATTTGTCATAAAATTTAAGGAAACCAAAATTTGTTTTGTTGATGATTTTGAGGGATGCCAAACTCTACTAGGTTTTTTTCCTGTTTCATGCTATGAGCCCACATTTTAGGTATGAACAAAATGTTTCAAGTGCCATATTTATTTTAAGGCTGAAAAGACTTAAACTATATATTTTTTCACCACAAGATTTCAGGAGTATTGGAATTAGAAGGTGTTAATCTGTTATGCCCATCCATATTGTATAATGTAATGTTTCATTGTTATGAGCATGGCATACATTAGATTCATTTTTCTTCGATTATAGACAATGGTAGTAAGAATCACACAAGGTTTCAAACATGGACAGACTATTGTATTAATTTTGTTTTGAAGCAAATAAGATAGTGATGAGTAGAAGCTTAAAATTAACATAGGTGTATTTGGACCCAATCTACAAATATTTCATTTCTTAAATTGAATTTTATGAAGGAAATATAGAGATATTTGTAAGATTTGAAGGATTTTATTTTGTAGCCTAACGGGTTTTTGGTTTTCTTTCTTGAATAAGTAATATAAGGTTAATGTTTGAGTTACACTATTCTTTTGGAAAATGGTTGAAGGATCTGGTAGCTGGTAACAATTTAAGGTTCATTTTCTTATGGTTTTGAGGTGGTTTCTATTGGTATGTGAAGTCAATTTATTATATTTTAGCAATGATGAAGTAGTCAACAAACGAGTACCATATGACATGTGCACAACATTCAGAAGTGTCACTCGCATGATTTATGGATGTAATTCCCTCTTCAAATAATGTATGATTAATTGCATGTTATTTCATGATTCTTCAAGTTAGTTGAGCTAGAATACGAATGCATGGTAAAATTCTATAACAACAAATTGCTTCTAAGAATAAAATTATTGAGACATTTTAGCTCGTGGTTTTTTTCTTGGTACAAACTAGGTTTTCTATGTAAATTTGTGTTGTGTATTTTCAGCAATTTTATTCTATTTCACTATTTACTTTAATTCTATACTGCATATTTTTCTAACAGTTGGTATCAGAGCTCATGGTTTTGAGGAAAAAATATTTTGTGGGTTTTTTATCTTTATGAAAAATAATTATAAGAAGCACATTTACCAAATTTGAGGTTTAAAATTTTGATGGTTCCAATTTTTCTCTGTAGAAGCTAAAGGTTCAAGCCTTATTAGTGAAGGATGGATGCACCTTGTATCTCAATGGGGCAACATCGAAACCTATAGCCATGAAGCAAGAGGAATGGGAGGAAAATGATAACTTGGCTAGAGCTACAATCCAATTATCTCTCACTATTTCTATTTTATTCAATGTTGTAGATGAGAAAACAACACATGACTAGTGGATTAAAATCAAAATGTTGTATGAGAGAGACCTAGTCATTGGCAAACAAAATTTCGTTACGAAGGCTATTGTATAACTTGACGTAACAACCCTAAACTCTTAATATTTAGTTAGTGAAATTTATTTGCTATTAAGATATAATATTATTAATGATCTTTTATTTTGACGATTAATACAAGATTTTGATTATAATTTTTAAATTGACAAATTTTATTTGTGAGTATGATATGAATGAAACTCTCAACATTACACAAAGAGTGTATCATAGAGGAGGGGGTGTCTAGCTAACTAAAGGTGAACTATGCTGAAGTGAATCTACGCACACACTTAGTCATCATGTAGATTAGAATTACATCAATGTGTATGTGTGTGCATGAAAAACATTTGCATTTATTTTTATTGCAACTTTTTTAAGAAAAGACTAAGTCAAATATTTAGTCACAATAAATATTAACTGCAATATTCTAAATTAATTATTCTAGATATTAAATCTCTTTTGAAAATGATTCCTTTACATCATCATTATTTGTATGAGTAATTTGATTTTAATTTTAAAGTGGTAATTACAAGAGGGAATCTTGGTGAATATTTCCTTTCTAGTTTTCTATGCTCAGAGAGCCGATTTTAGAAAAGATGAGAAAGTGGCAAGGTGGGAGTTATTGGAATTCATTGCATTTTCTATTTTATTTTTGAACATGTGTTCTAGAAAGATACTCTCTAGGAAAAATTTGAGTCTTTAAAAATAGAATAGGAAATGAATTAAAAAGGGCAATTTTTTTTTCTTTCATCTCTGATCAAAATCTTCTTCTTCTTCTTCTTCTATTCCATGAGAATGAGGTGAACTAAGATAACAAAAAGAGAGAAAGAATTGGGAGACATAGGTATAGTGTAGAGAGAAAAGTGTTTACAAGTATGAATAAGTAAATATATATAATTCCTTTCTAGGTTTTATTCTTTGTTTTCTTGTCTTTCCAAATTCCTTCACATATGCCAGCTTTAGTTTGCTAGACCCCTTGCAAAGGGTCAGGCATCCCTATTTAAGGAGTAAGACCAGGGAGGCATAGAGCGTTGTATTTGGGTGGTAAATCACCTCGATGATGGTCTCTCTCCACCAGGTTCAGTATCAAAGATATTGTATGGTGCGACACTTATGTTGTGAGCCTATATGGCTAGATGTTTTAAGGGACATAGTCCTTTGTATTTGTAAGTTGTGTATCTAGGTTATGTAATATTCCTTTTACTAAATATATTTTATGACAGATATTTATTTCATCATTTGTATTTATTTAGAAAAAAAATTAATTTATTCATTTTTCTTCATTAATATTTTAAAATAATATTTTGTATTCTGGATAATTGGAATGGTCTTTACACTTGAGGATGGATGATAGTTCATTAATCACAGATCATATCAATAATTTCAACATACTGAATAGCATGTTGGCTTCAATGGAGGTGAAATTTGAAGAAGAGAATAAGGTTACTATACTATTATGCTCTTTGTGTGAAACTTGGTATCAAATAGTTATGGCCCTTAGTATGTTAACACCAAAGTAGAAATTTTTCTTTGATGATGTGGTAGCTGCAATAATTTCTAAAGATTCAGAGAAAAAGTCATCTCAAGGGTCTTCTTCAAATGATGCCCTAGTTTCAAGGGACAAAACTCAATAAAGAGAGAAAAGTAAGCTTGGACAAACTAACTCCAAATCCAAGGGATAAAAAAGAGTCATATGTTGGAACTATGGAAAAATAGGTCATGTCAAGAAGGAGTGTAGAGTGCCAAAAGAAAACAAGTGAAATCCTATCTCGTAGCCATCAGAGGCAAATACAACATAAGTTGAAGCACCATTGGAGGATGGAGAGGTTTTGTTTGCAAATCTAAGAGGTTCATTATCATGTTTGGATTATTAATTATGGCTCTTCTTTCCACATGACTCCTCACAAGGAATGGTTTTATTCTTATCGATCATCTGATGGAGGTATGGTTTACATGGGAAATGACAACCTGTGTGAAGCCAATGGTGAAGGAGAGGTCAAATTCAAGATATTTGATGGGATAGTAAAGACACTTCAACATGTCAGACATCTACAAGGATTGAAGAAAAATCTACTATCACTTAAAGTATTTGATGAGAAAGGTCATTGATTTAATGGTGAAAATAGTTGTCTCAAGGTAACAAAGGGAGCATTAATGGTGTTAAAGGGAGAAAAGGCTAGAGATCTCTATATGATAGTTGGAGAAACTTGTAGTTGTGAGGCTATAGTTGTGTTGGAAGCAAAAATGGATTCATTAAAAACTTGGCATTAACCACTTGGCCACATGAGCAAGCATGGTCTTTAAGTACTACTAGATAGAAATCTTCTTGTAGGTGCAAAATCTAGAAATTTGAAATTTTGTGAGCATTGTTTGTTTGGAAAATAGAGTAGATTATGTTTTTCTAAAAGCACTATCATAAGTAATGATGTTCTATGATTAATATATTCAGATACTTAGAAAGTACCTATTATATCTATTAGGGGTTCATCATATTGTGTTTCATTTAAAGATGATTATTCTCGTAGAAGGTGTGAATTTATCTACTCAAGAAGAAATCTAATGTATTTTCTTGTTCTAATAAGTTTAAAGATCTAGTAGAGAACCAAAATGATAAGCAAATAAAATCTATTATAATAGACAATAGAGGGGATTTTTTTTTCATGTGAGTTTAATTCATTTTGGGGTGAGTATGGTATTGCAAGGCAGTTGATAGTTTGTAGAACACCATAAAAAATTGGTGTTTCTGAAAGGATGAACTATACAATCATGGAGTGAGCTACATGTATGTTGAGCACTATTGGATTGGACTAGAAATTTTAGGTTAAGGTTGTTACTACAACTTGTTTCTTGATTAATAGATCACCCACTACAACCCTAGATCATTAGATTCTTGAACAAGTATGGAAAGGTAAACCTATTGATTATTCTTTTCTTCATGTTTTTGGTTCGAAAGCTTATGCTCATATTCCTAGAAAGGATAGAAATAAGTTAGACGTGAAGTCCAAAAAATGTATTTTTGTTGGTTATGTAGAAGGTAAAAAGGGGTATAGGTTGTGGGATAATACTGCCTTCAAGATTATTATTAGCCAAGATGTTTATTTTAATGAAAAATTAATGCAAGGAAGTAAAGAATAACAAGGTACAAAAATTGTTCTAGTAGAGGAGGAAAAGTATAATACTAATACAAAGGTGCTATATGAAAAGATCAGCCACCTATTCATGAAAATTAGCAAGATAACAACAATCAATATAATTTATATGATGAGGATGAATATCAACCAAATCAGCCATAGGGTAACACATTACCCCTTCTAAGGAGATCCACTAGAGTGATCAAACCACTAGCAAGGTACTTTTTGAATTTTAATTCAACTTATGCATTAGTTACTGATGTTGGTGTACATAGCTCATATCAAGAGGCTTGTGTAGATGAAGATGCAAGTAAATGGAGAGCATTCATGGAGAAGGAAATGAGAGATATACATTAAAATAAATGTGGGAGCTTGTGCCTTTGCCTAATGGAGAAACTATTGATAACTAAGAGGGGGGGTGAATCAGTTATCATAGTTAATTTAACTTTCTATTCTTCAAATTAAATAAGCATACATAACCATGAAAGCAGAAATAAACTCAATACACATAACACAAAGATTTTGATTTGGAAAACCCTGTTAAGGGAAAAACCACGGGGTGACTAACCCAAGATTGTATTCTCTGTTAAAAGAATAAGGTAGTACAAAATGGCACTTGCTAATTAGGGCTCACTACCCGAGCACACTGCTCACATGAGGCTTACTACCTACAAGATACAAAGAAAAGTAATTAGGTACTTGAACTGATGAGAAGCATCCACATATGCTAAGGTTCAGTTCTAGTTAGGCTCAATACACTGATCTAATGCACTTCATTCTTCCTCTTCTTTAGTGTTGTTGTCCTGTCACATACCAGACCTGTATTACTACTTCCTCACTGCTCTTTGCTTTTCTTCGCTCTTCACAACACACCACACACACCTTCACATCCAAATCCATCTTGTATATATATATGTACCAATGATTTTGACACCTTTCTAGTCGGGATCTAGAATAGTCCATATTTTCCAGAACTATGGTCTGTCAGCTGAATCCTTGCTTATCAAGTGATGTGTATCAAGGAGATGCTTATAGAAGTCATCAATCATGTTGGACAATCATCAATGATACATCAAGAAACTTCATCACCATCAATATCTCATCCAGAAAAAGTCTGATGCTCTGTCGGTCAGTTCTTCCTTAGTCTACTCTGTCAATTAGGAACCCAACACTTAGGAGATCATATGTTCTCACTCTTTCATCACCAGAGGCTCAATCTCTAGAATATATAAGTCATGGTACTCCTCTTGACTTTCCCAAGTCTGCACTTTGCTGAGATACTCCCTCTAAGAGATCCAGACCTGATTGTTGGACCTAGCTGCATGCTCTGTTCTTGCTTACCGGACCACAACACTCTTCAATCTGACTTTCGGTATAGGCACACCATGTCCTACAGATGAGTGGGATGAACTTTCTTGCCATCAATGACAACAACCATGAGGCTACACTATGTCTCTTGTTAACAATCTCCCCCTTTGGCATTGATTGCAACACTTAGTGAAAAATGACTTAGTGTCACACTACACTCCCCCTTGGCTAATGCTTTGTTCTAATATATATTTTACTAGAGCTCCCCCTTAGCTAGATTCCACATTTTTCACTGCTCCTCACTGCCTCTTTGACATCAATGGTAAAGGGTAGGGTCTGCATACAAAAATTTCCCAAAAACAATCTATACTTGGCTACATAAACATATATACATGTTTTACTTACATATACTAAATTATATCTGCAAAAGTGGTTTTCAACTACACCACTTCTGTCACCCAACTCTTCTTCATCCAGTCCAAAATTGATATCTGACCACTCAATAGGAATGTAAATGCTTCTACCCTTTTTAGATCTGTTGGATCACTGGTCCGGGCTGTTGTCTGAGCATCAGTTAGGGCCTCATGCATGGCCTCTAACTTAGGGATAATGATCCCTCTAAGTTCACTTAACCTATTTATTCTATTTTTCTATTCCTTCTCAAGCTTCTTTATTTCACTTGTGACTACAATAGTCTGACACTCTTGATTGATTATGGAAGAGGAGAGAGGATCAAAACTTTGAGATAAACTTAACAGTTTATCCTCTTTCTCTTTTACTTTCTTCTCAATGTCCTTGGTCACTTTAGGCTAGGATAAAATTTATATATATCTCCACCATCTTTAAGAGCATTTTCTCAGCTCTTTATTCCAATATCCATAACTCTCCTATCATTGGTTATTAGTCCTTGTACTTCAGAGAATCTCTTTCCCAAAACTCCTTCTGAACCTTTTCTTCTTCTGACTTCTCTAAGGAATCAAAATGCATATGAACAAAATTTACAAGAGACTTTAGATTACCAGATGTGGAGGCTGAAGAATCCTTTTGGAAGGATGGCATGATCTTCTCCAATATACTGGATGTAGCTTCTATAAGCTCACAGTCTTCTATGTGAGACTTCAGGAGTTTTTCTTTTGCCTTTGCTTGAGTGAAGGATGCTAGCTTCATGGTTTGAACCAGGGAGAGGGAATCAAAATTAAACGGTGCTTGAAGTAGTTCTGGTACATCAAATTCCATCATCTCTTTGGTCAAGAAATCTTTGATAGTTTCTGCAGTGTCTCTTGCTAGAGACAGAGTCTTCTTCCCTTCTGTAGTCTCAGAACTGTCTCCCGTAGTCTTCTCTATTTGGCCTTTTTCTTTTTCTCTTACTTCTTCTACTTGACTAGTTTTCTCCTCTATTCTTTCTTCTCCTTTAGATCTGGAGTCTGTAGGGGAATCCAGACGAGAGATATTTACTTCTTCTTGGACTTCCTCTTCCGGAACAGAGGAGTCTAAGTCCTTAGCTTTCTCTTCACTTGTCTCCTTTGCCTCTTCTGCAACTGTCATAGTAGATTCTTCTTTATCATCCATGGCAGAGGTTTCATCACCTAAGTCCTCTATGACAAGACTATTGAATCTTTTATAAGCATTCCTGAGGATCTCTTCAGTTTCTTTTGTCACTTTGTCAATTTCTCCAAGCATAAGTTGATTCATTCTAGCTTTGCTCTGGAACTCATCCTTGCAATCTTTGAAGACCATGTTTCTTTTCTTTGGAGTGATGGAGGGATAAAGTTGGATAGCAATTTGTTCCTAGATTTCTAGGTCTTTTACCATGGCATTGTTCTTTCTTATTTCAAGTTCCTTTTCTAGACTTTTAGGAATCAAAGATATAATTTCAATGAATGCTTTGTTGAAGATGTTTAAATACCTAACTGTAGCTTCTTGCAGGATCTTCTGATCAATTTCACTATAATCATCATAAAACTCAGTCATTGGTTTCAAGTTCCCATCCATAGTGACTAATTTGATTAGATCATCAATACGGAGAGTAGGTTTTTCAACAAATTCTGTTGCCTTCTCTTCTTTGTCTTGACCAGTAGAGGGTTCACTAGATGTTTTCTTTTTCTTCTTCATTTTATTTACTTCCTCATCTATCTCTATCTCTTCATCATCCTTGAGGCTTGTGTATGATCTTGTAGCCTTTCTCTGTTCTCTTTTCTCCTTTACCAGATGATTTTGCTTTCGATTTTGATGCCTTTGAGCTCTTAGGTGCAGAGCTATTAGAGGATCTGGTCTGGGAGGGGGCTTCTACTAGACAACTTTTATTTTCTACTTCTTCCTTTTCTTTCTCTACCCTTTCCATCTTCTCTCTATTTGCATCAAGTGCCTCTTTTGATATTCCATTCCTCTTGGAAAATTCTTCTACTTCCCTCCTCACTTTTCTTTTCATCTCCAGTTGTCTAAGCTCCACATGAATCTTTACACTTAGCTCTTCAAAGGTTCCAATCCTTTTTGCCTCAGAGTCCTTGGGTTGACTTAGCATGTGTTGAACATGTAGCTCAACAATTTTCTCATCTACTTCATACCCCATTAGCATGATCCATATTGTCCTTGGCTCCACTGCCTCCATTAGGCATTGATTAGTATCCACCATGAAGCATACTGTATCTTTCTATTTTTCCACTAGAGATTGGGAGATTGTCTCTCTTTCTTCCATCATACTTTGAAAGTTCTTGAAGTAGCCCCGTAGTGTTGTATTCTATGACTTGGTATCACCTATTCCATGCAAATAATCCCTGATTTGTATGGCAATAGGTCTATCATTTTGCCATATCCAAAAGTTGGTTTAGAAGGAGCTCATAGAGGTCATAGTTAGCATTCTTCCTTAACATTTAATAAGCACTATATATAACAGTTCCAGATACAGAATCCTCCCTGCTGGAGTGATATATCTTATAGCCAATTATCATAGATGCAAACTTGATATCCAAATCTGTGATATCCTTAATTATCATTGCTCTTTTATCAAATTTTGATCTGCTAGCCTCACTTACAATTTGGTTTTTGACAGATTTGAGAGTAGGCATCCAACCGGATGAGTGTAATCCAGTTACCACCCTAATGGCATCCTTAGTGATCTTAAATAGCCTATTCAACCACATGAAGTTGTCATGCATTTTGCTCAAAACATACTGGACCCATTCATCTTAAGCAAAATAGGGGAAATGGATGCATTGACTGTAATGTTTATCCCTGATGGGCTTGTATTGGGGTTTGAGATCAAATGAATCATCTATTAGTTCCTTCTGGTAGATATCCATTAACTTGGATTCCCCAAATTCTTCAATGTTCACATGAATGTATGCCCTAATGTCTTCAACATGCAAAACCCCATGCAGAATGCTGGAAAATGCACCTAAGGGATCCACTTCTAGAGATTTGTAGGGATGTTTCTTAAATTTAGGGCGTGGCCTATCAGTAATCTTCACAACATTCGGAGTAGTCATCATAATGATTCAAAGAGAGTTTGATCAAGAATGGAAAATACCTTTTACACTTTTAGGGTTCACGAAATGAGCCAAAAAGGTCATCGATTGACTTGAATTTTATGGCTGATCCTTGAGAGAGATGAAGTAAACTTGTTTGCAGAGCTCTTCTTATCTTTTTTAGTAATACAAATGTGCAAATGATGAGCAAATGAACCCTTTTATCTCTGAGCTAACCCTAATTTCATATTGCAATAAATGTGCAACTTAAGTCATTCTAGTTGCCTTGTTCTCCTTGTTCTGAGAAAGATCTTTTCCAGATCACTGAGATATACTTAGAGTTATTCTCGGCGATTAATGGCAATCTATCTTCCTTTCCCAAATCATTCTATTTATCCACAAATCAAGATACCTCAAATTTGAATCATACCAGATCTAACTGTGAAATTCCTGTTCTTACCAGATGACTATTAAACTAGATTAATCCTAGATGATTAACCTCTTCAAATTCCTTGCAGATCTTTAATATCTTTCCCAAGGGTAATTTACATGTTTCTCTAAGAGCCCTTTTAGTTAGCAACCTTCCATGTGCCAATTTCAGACACCAATTGACTGGCTAGGGGAAATTGTTTTCTTTTGTGACTCCCCATGAGCCAGAGCTCATCTATTTAGTTTCTAGAAGGAATATCAGCACCAGATTCTGGTGTAGATCCATCCCCAACATTTTCTGTACTCCTCTTCACCCAAATCTTGTTCATCTCCCTTTGAATTTCATCCGCATTCACTTTTCCTTTTCCTTTGTCTTGGTTTTGATTATGATGTACCGGACCCTTTTTGTCCTGATTCTTACTTCTGTATAATTTGGCAATGTGATCGGATCTATTGCAATTGTAGCAAACAACATTTCTTTGCATATTTGGCAGATATCCTTTTGATCTACACTGATTAGCCATATGTCCCATTCTATTGCATGCAAAGCATCTTCCATTGAATTAATTGTTCATTTACAAGTTTCTACACTCATGAGATTTGTTACCATACCTTTTGCAATTGAAACACTGTTTGGAGAAGGATGAATTATTCTGATTCATTCTTCTTTTGTACTGATTTGCTTTATGACCAAAGTTATTGGAGTTGTGGTAGTATCCATTCAAGGATGGATACCTTTGAGATTAGGTTGCCTTACCGGAGGTCTTCTAGGCCTATTCCTTAGATTTCCTAATCCAGAGTTCTTTTGACCAGATCCAGAGCTTTCACCTTTCTCATACCCCAATCCTTGTTTGTCATCTACCCTCTTTTGGCTTTCAAGAAGAACCTCAAGCTAAGCAGAACTTATCTTGAATTTCTCTTTGTATTCATTTGTTGTTTCAAGATCCATTTTTAGAGTTTCAATCTAATTTTCAAGTTGTTCTTCATTATCTCTAGCTTCTTGAAGATCAGATTCCAAATGCTTGATTATTCTATCCATATTGTGGCAGTCTTCTGACTTCTCCTTGAGAGATTGTTTTAGATTATCTTCGGTCTTTCTTTTCTCTTCAATTTCTTGAGTGAATTTCATAACTCCTGATTCCATTTCATATCTTACCATAATGACCTCTTTTGACAGTTTCTCACACAACTTGTTCTTCTCATTCAGATCTTCATCAGTATTATTGGCTTCACTTTGACTTCCTAACTGTTGAAGTAGCTCCTTTCTCTTTTTCATAGAGATACTCAATTTCCCTTTTAGTTCATTTATGAAATCATCAGTTTGTTTGAGTCTTTCCTTCAATTCATTGACTTCGGAGTGAGATTGCTCAAGATCACCTAGGGTAGACTGAAGTTGTTCCCTCATACCATACACATCTATTGGAATTCCTAGATCTTCCTCAAGCTGTTAGGCTCTCTTTGGAGGAACTTGGCTCTGATACCAATTGTTGATAACTGAGAGGGAGGGTGAATCAGTTATCTTAGCTAATTTAACTTTTTGTTCTTCAAATCAAACAACTATACATAACCATGAAAGCAGAAATAAGCTCAATACACATAACACAAAGATTTTGACATGGAAAACCCTGTTAAGGGAAAAACCATAGGGTGACTAACCCAAGATTGTATTCTTTGTTAAAAGAATAAGGTATTACAAAATGGTACTTGCCAATTAGGGCTCACTGCCCGAGCACACTGCTCACATGAGGCTCACTACTTACAAGATACAAAGAAAAGTAACTAGGTACTTGAAATTATGAGAAGCATCCACATATGCTAAGGTTTAGTTCTAGTTAGGCTCAATACACTAATCTACTGCACTTCATTCTTCCTCTTCTTTAGTGCTATTGTCCTGTCACATACCAGACCTGTATTACTATTTCCACACTACTCTCTGATTTTCTCCACTCTTCACAACACACCACACACACCTTCGCATCCAAATCTATCTTTTATATATATCCACACCAATGATTTTAAAACCTTTCTAGTCGACATCTAGAATAGTCCATATTTTCCAAAACTCTAGTCTGTTAGCTGAATCCTTGCTTATCAAGTGATGCGTATCAAGGAGATGCTTATAGAAGTCATCAATCATGTTGGCCAATCATCAATGATACCTCAAGAAACTTGATCACCATCAATATCTCATCTGAAAAAAGGTCTGATGCTCTGCCAGTCAGTTCATAACTTCTCACTCTTTCATCACCAGAGGCTCAATCTCTGGAATCTATTAGTCATGGTACTCCTCTTGACTTTCCCAAGTCCACACTTTATTGAGATACTCCCTCTAAGAGATCCAGACCTAATTGTCAGACTTAGCTGCATCCTCTGTTCTTGCTTACCAGACCATAACACTCTTCAATCTGACTTTTGTTATAGGCACACCTTGTCTTCCGGATGGGTGGGATGAACTTTGTTGCCATCAATGACAACAACCATGAGGCTACACTGTGTCTCTTGCTAACAGAAATAACAATTGGGAACAAGTGGGTCTTCAAACTGAAAAGGGATATAAATGATATTATGGAGAGATATAAAGCTCAGTTGATAGCCAAGGGGTATGCACAAAAAATGGTAATGATTTTGATGAAATTTTCTCACTTGTTGTATAGTTAAGTACAATTAGAGTTGTTTTGACTCTTGTTGCTAGTTGTGATTTGGAGTTACAATAGTTAGATGTTAAAACAACTTTCTTGCACGGTGATCTTTTTGAGGAAATTTACATGCAAAAAATGGAAGGTTTTGAGGAAAACAATAGAGAATATAGTTTAAAGGTTGAAAAAATGGTTGTATGGTTTGAAATAGGCACCAAGATGTTGGTACAAGTAGTTTGATTCCTTCATTATGAGTTTGGGTTTTAGTAGATGTGAGGTTGATTGTTGTACCTATTTTTGAAAGGTATGAAGATGGTAATTTCATTATTTTTCTTTTGTATGTTGATGATATGTTGGTGGCAGGTCCCAAGTTGTATAGAATTGTCAGGTTAAAGGCTAAACTCTATAGAGAGTTTGAAATGGACTTAGGAGATGAAAAATAGATTCTTGGACTAAGAATACATAGAGATAGAAGGAATAGGAAGATTTGATTGTCATAGAAGACTTATGTGGAAAATATTTTGCAACACTTCAATATGCAAAATGTACAATGAGTTAGTACTCCATTTCCTATTCATATTAAATTACATTTAGAATAGTACCCT
Organism: Cunninghamia lanceolata; assembly: GCA_027924645.1. NCBI lineage: Eukaryota > Viridiplantae > Streptophyta > Pinopsida > Cupressales > Cupressaceae > Cunninghamia > Cunninghamia lanceolata. The sequence goes on along the minus strand of BSBN01000140.1, from coordinate 16,501,267 downwards.
AGCACAAAAGTGGAAAGGATGAAAATGTTTTATGTACCATGCTCATTAGCAATTGGTAGTCTTGTATTCACCATTGTGTGCACCAAACTAGGCATTGCATAATCAACAGGTGTAGTTATTAGTTACATGCTGAATCCATGTTGTGAGCATTGGACAACTATGAAGTGGATTCTTGGGTATTTGAGGGGCACTTTTGATGCTACTATCTATTAGAGTGAGACTAGTCTCTAGGTTAATGGGTATGTGGATGTGAATATCGATGGAGACAGAGATAAGAGAACATCTTCTACATGTTATGTTTTCTCCTTAGAAGGAGGTGTTGTTAGCTAGGTCTTAGAGTTATAGTTAGTGGTGACCTTGTCTACAATTAAAGTTAAATATATTGTAGTGACACAAGCTAGCAAGGAGGTGATTTGGCTTCGTAAACTTATGGGTGAACTACATGTAATACAAGATAACATGATGTTGCATTGTGATAGCTAGAGTGCTTTACAGTTAGCATGGAACCCAGCTTATCATGCTAGAATGAAACATATTGGTGTAAAATATCACTTTGTATATCAGGTGGTTGAAGGAGGACAAATCTTCTTAGTGAATATACACACTGATATAAGCCTAGCAAATATTTTGACAAAGCCCATTGGTAGAGATAAGTGAACATTTAGTGCGGAACTTCTCTAGGCTTTCACATTACTTGATGATTGGTAGCATTAGCTATGGTCTTTCAATAAGAGTTATTTGGAAGGAAGAAACTTGACTTCAAGTGGGAGATTGTTTGTATGTGATGTTAGTTTATTATATTCTAGCAATGATAAAATAGTTGATAATGAGTACCACATTACCACAATACAATTTTTTTCCATATGACACATGTATAACATGTGGAAGCATCACTCATGATTTATGCATGGAAATTGTTCTTCAGATAATGCATGATTAATTACATGTCACTTCATGGTTCTTTAAGTTAGTTGAGCTTGAATGCGAATGCCTAGTGAAATTATTCAACGAAATTTTTTTACTTCTGGGAATAAAATTATTGAGAGATCTTTGTCTGTGGTTCTTTTTGACTACAAGCCAATTTTTCCACATAGATCTATGTTGTCTATTTTTTATGATTTATTATGATTTCACTATTTATTTCAATTCTACACTAAATATTTTTCTAACAGTTTCTTTATTTTTAGGTGATTTTTGGCATATGTATTATTTTGAGTTTTCACTCTAAATTAATGAAGATTTTAATTTTTTTATTGATTAAATCTGAAAGTGGTTAACAGGTAGGAATATTAGGCAATTGTTGTTATGAATATTTCTAAACCTTTATTTGACATTTTATGATTTTAGGTAATTCAATGTAGTCCCGTGTATTTCCAAAGTCATCATCTCATTCTATCAAGTTTCACAATTTATGTCTCATGTCAAGGAAATTACTTAAAAGATACTATAATTGTTGATAACTAAGAGGGGGGGTGAATCAGTTATCCTAATTATTTCTTTTTCTGAACTTTCTTATTAATCAATGCAGCATTAATTCAAACAAGCAAACATTATCATGAAATGAAAAACACATGACACAGTATTTTTGACGTAGAAACCCTGTTAAGGGAGAAAACCATAGGGTGATTAACCCAAAGATTATTCTCTGTTAGAAGAATAAGGAATTACAAAATGGCACTTGCCAATAAGGGCTCACTGCATGAGCACACTGCTCACAAAGGAGGTACACTACCTACAAGGAGACACACTGTCTACAAAAGAATGTTATACAATACTTGAACTGATTGGAAGCGTCCACATATGCTGGAGTTCAATTCTGGTTAGGCTCAGTACACTGATCTGCTGCACTTCATCTTTCCTCTTCTCTGTATTCTACTTTCCTTTCACATACCGGATCTTCCTTACTGCTTCTGCTCTGCTCTACACTTATTTGCATATATCATCACACAACAACACCTCTCACAACTAAATCCATCGTGCATATGTATCCACACAAGTAATTTCATCACCTTTCTAGTCGGCACCCGGAATAGTCAATCTTTTCACTAATTCTGATCTGTCGGCTGAATCCTACCACATCAAGTAATGCGGATCAAGCATATACTTGTAGAAATCATTAATCATGTTGTCCAAGTATGATTCATGCCTTCATAGCCCTTAACACCATCAGTAACCCATCCAGAAGGTGGTCTGATGTTCTGTCAGTCGGTTCTTCCTCTGTTCACACTGTCACTCAGGAATCCGGTACTCAACTATTCATATCTTTTTCCTTATCTATCACCGAAGGCTAAATCCTTGGAATATACCACTCAAGGTAGTCCTCTTGACTTCCCCAAATTTGCACTACACCAAGATACTTCCTCTGAGAGATCCAGACCAGTCTATCGGACCTTGCCACATGCTCTATTCTTGTTCACCGGACCACAATAATCTTCATTCTGACTTTTGGTAGAGACACACCATGATTTTTAGATATGTGGGATGACCTTTGTTGCCATCAATGACAACAACCATGAATCCATATAGTGTCTCTTGCCAACAATCTCCCCCTTTGGCATTGATGGCAACACTTAGTGAAAAATGACTAAGTGTTTACACTATGCTCCCCCTTGGCTGATGCTCTATCTTTATATACATTTTCTGGAGCTCCCCCTTAGATGGATTCCTCATTTTTCACTGCTCCTCACTCCCCCTTTGACATCAATGGCAAAGGGTAGGGTCCACACACCAAAATTTTCAAAATTTTTACTATTCTTAGCCGCATATTACATACTTACATAAACTGAAGAATGTCTGCAAAGGATGTCTTCAATTGGACCAGTTCTATACCCCAACTTTGTTTCATTCTATCCAAAATTGAAATGTGACCACTCAACAAAAATGTAAAAGCTTCTGCCCTCTTGATATTTGTCAGATCATTGGTTTGGGTGGTAGTTTGAGCATCACTTATGGCCTCATGCATGGTTTCTAACTTAGGGATAATAATCCTTCTAAGTTCTCCCATCTGGTTAATTATATTCTTCCTTTCCTTCTCAAGGTTCTTTATTGCATTTGTGATTGCAATAGTTTGACATTCTTGATCTACTATGGAGGAAGAGAGAGGATCAAAAATTTGAGACAAACTTAGTAGTTTGTCCTATTCCTCTTTTATTTTCTTCTCAATTTCTACGGTTGCTTTTGACCAGGAGATAGAAAATTTGTAAATGTCACCACCATCCTTAAGAGCATTTTCTAGGCTCTTTATCCCAATACTCATATTTCTCCTATCATGAGAGATTAATCCTAGTACATCTGAGAATCTCTTATCCAAAAACTCCTTCTGGACCTTTTCTTCAGCTGATTTTTCTAGAGAATCAAAACGTGTACCAACACTGTGGACTAAGGTTTTGAGATTACTGGAAGAGGAGGCTGTCGGATCTTTTTGGACCGATGGCATAATCTTTTCAAGCAATCCAGAGACAGCTTCTATCAACTCACAGTCTTCCATATGAGACTTTAGGAGTTTTTCATTTGCCTTAGCATTTGCAAATGAAGCTATCTTCATTATCTGTACCAAAGAGAGGGAATCAAAATTGAATAGACTTTGTAGAAGCTCTGGTTCATCAATCTCTATTGTTTCTTTGCTCAAAAATTTTTGGACAGTTTGTGCAGTGTCTCTTGCCGGAGACAGATGTTTCTTCTCTTCTGCAGTCTTGGAGCTGTCCTTTGGAATTTTGTCTCCCTCTACATTCCCACCACTGGCAGTTGTGGTTTTCTCTGATGAAGTCTTTTGTCCTTCTGTAATCTTTGCTCTGTCACCTTCTTTTTCCTTCATCGCTGCTTCTTTCTCTTGTAATTTCTCTTCTTCTTTGGATCTAGAGACTGTAGGGGAAACCAGAGGAGAGATGTTAGTCTGTTCAAGGGCCACTTCTTCCAGAGTAGAGGATTCCAAGTCCACAGCTATTTCTGCACCCAAGTCCTCTATAATAGGAATGTTGAACCTTTTGAATGTATTCTGGAGGATCTCTTCAGTGTCTTGGCTACCTTGTCAGTCTCACCAAGCATAAGCTGATTCATCCTTGCTTTGCTCCTGAATTCATCCTTGCAGTCTTTGAATACCATGTTCATTGTTTTGTGATCAATTGAAGGATATAGCTAAATAGCTATCTGTTCCCTGATCTCAAGGTCTTTTGCCATGGCATTGGTCTTTCTCATTTCCAATTCCTTCTCTAGACTTTTAGGAATTAGGGAGATAATTTCAATAAAAGCTTTATTGTAAATGTTCAGATACCTGATTGTAGCTTCCTGCAGGATCTTTTGGTCAGCCTCATTGTAGTCATCATAGAATTCGGCCATTGGTTGAAGGTTTCCATCCATAGTGACTAATTTGATTACACTGTCTAGAGATAGGGTGGGCTTTTCAACAAATTTCTCTGCCATTTCTTCCTTGTCTTGGCCTGTGGAGGGTTTACCAGATCCTTTCTTCTTCTGCTTCTTTATTTCCTTTACTCCCTCATCTGATTCAATTTCCTCTTCATCTCTTTGACTTTCATAAGCCCTTGTGGCTTTTGTCTTGGATCTTTTGTCGGATGCCTAGACTTCCAGTTTTGAGCTTTTGGCTGTGGTAGGTGCAGATCTTTTTGATGATCTAGTCCAGGTGGAGGTTTCTACCAGAACACTTTCTTCACTTTTCTTTTCTACCCTCTTCTTCTCTTTCTCATCCCCTTCCTTCTTCTTCTTGTGAGCATCAAGTGCCTCCATTGAGATCCCAAGACCTTGTGCTATATGTTCTACTTCTTTTCTAACCTTCCTCTTGATCTCTGGTTCTCTGAGTTCAACATGGATTTTTATACTCAGTTCCTCAAATGTTCTGAACCTTTCTGTCTTTAGATCTTTAGGCTGACTTAGCATGTGTTGAACATGCAACTCCACAATCTGTTCATCCACTTCATACCCCATGGGCATGATCCACACAGTTCTTGGTTCTACTGCCTCCATTAGGCACTGATCTGTTTCTACCATAAAGCATACTGTGTCTTTGTACTTTTCAACAAGAGACTGGGGAATTCTTTCTCTTTCATGCATCATGCTCTGAAAGTTCTTGAAATATCCCCACAGGGCTGTTTTTCTTGCTTTAGTATCCCCAAGTCCATGCAAATAATCTCTAATTTGGATGGCAACTGGTCTGTCATTTTGCCATATCCATCCACTAGATCCGGGAAGCTCATTCATGTAATAAAAGAATAGACAAAGGATCAAACTACCATACTTGAAGGAGTTTTTCTTGTCCTTCTTGATCTTCTATAGATTTTCCAAAAGTTGGTTTAGAAGAAGTTCACACAAATCATAGTCTGCATTCTCCTTTAGCATTTGATAAGCTGTGTAAATTACAGTTCCTGGTACTGAATTTTCCCTACTAGAGTGATAGATCTTGTAACCAATTATCATAGATGCAAATTTGACATCCAGTTTAGTGATGCCTTCAATTGTCATAGCTCTCTTGTCAAATTTAGATCCGGTTGCATCACTAACTGTCTGATTTTTGATAGACTTGAGAATAGGTAATCCATCAGATGAGTGCAGACTGGTTACAGCCCTAATTGCATCTTTGGTGATCTTGAAAGGCTTGTTCAACCATAGGAAATTGTCATGCACTCTACTTAGTACATACCGGACCCATTCATCTTCTTCAAAACAGGGGAAATGAATACACTGTGCAAAGTGCTTATCCCGGATGGCTTTGTACGGAGGTTTAATCTCAAAGGAGTCATCTATCAACTGTTTGTGATAGATATCCATCAATTTTGATTCTCCAAAGTCTTCAAAATTTGCATGTATGTAAACCCTAATGTCCTCCGTATGCAATACACCATGCGGAACACTAGAGAAGGCTCCTAGGGGATCTACCTCCAAAGATTTGTATGGATGTTTCTTGAATGTGGGGCGAGGTCTATCAGAGATCTTAACTATATTCGGAGTAGCCATTTTTCAAAGATTTGAAGTGAGATATTGAAAATGGAAAATACCTTATGCACGTTTGGTTATACGAAGTGGTTGGATTGATTTCTGTGTGTAATAACTTCTGCAAGTGATCTTCAGTGAACTTGATGAATTTTGTTGCAGAGCTCCACTTTTTGCTTCTTCTTGAGTGTAGAATGAACAAGTGATTTATGAGAAATCCCTTATATTCTTTCGCAAACCCTAATATCTATTTGTAATAAATGCTTGACCTACATTATTCCAGTTTGCCTTATTCAAATGACTTGAAGAACCGGATTAGTCCTGATTTATGAACATCATGCGGATCTTCCAATTATGAATAAATCAAGATGACACATCACAAGGACATCCCAAACACTCTATCCAATCCGCAGAATAAGACAATTCACTTCCGGATCTCTCCGAACCATTTTGTAATCCTCTGTCATTCTGGAGCATCTCCCAGAACAGCCTCTACTTGATCGATCACAACTTCTTCATATCTTTATGCGGACCTCTAACATCTTAGCTGGATCATTTTAAGACTCATATCTACAAACCCTTTACTCCGCATCTTGTGCCAAATCCGGCACCACTTGATTGGCTGGGGGAACAGGGTTTTCTTTGTCTCCCCCTAAGCTAGAGCTCATCTTTTAATTTTTGGAAGGAATATTAGCACCAGAGTCTGGTGCGGATCCAACCTCTACGTTCTCTAAACTTTTCTTCACCCAAATCTTGTTCATTTCATTCCTAACTTCATCTGCATTCATCTTTTGTTTGCCCTTGTCTTGATTCTGATTATATACTAGACCTCTTTTGTCCTGATTCTTGCTTTTGCAGACTTTTGCATTATGACTGGACCTATTACAGATTTGGCAAACAACATTTCTTTGCATATTTGACTGATAACCTTTTGACTTGCATTGATTAGCCATATGACCTACTCTATTGCATGCAAAGCATCTACCATTGAACGATTTGTCCATTTGCATATTTCTGCATTCATGAGACTTGTGTCCATACCTTTTGCAGTTGAAGCAATGTCCGAAGAAGGTTGAATTAATTTGATTCATTCTCTTTCTACACTGATTAGCTTTGTGACCAAAGTGATTGTAGCTGTGGTAGTATCCATTGAAAGATGGATATCTTTGAGAATTGGGCTGTCTTACCGGAGGTCTTCTAGGCCTGTTCCTTAGATTTTCTAATCCAAAATTCTTTTGACCAGATCCATGGATTTCTCCTTTCTCATATCCCAAATCACACTTGTCATCTGCCCTATTTTGACTTCCAAGAAGAACTTCAAGTTGAGCAGAACTTATCTTGAATTTTTCTTTATATTCATTTGTTGTTTGAAGATCCTTTTTGAGAGAGACAATTTGATCCTCAAGTTTTTCTTCATTATCTTTAGCATCTTCAAGATCAGATTCAAGATGTCTGATAATCCTATCCATCTGGTGGCAATCTTCTGATTTCTCTTTGAGAGATTGTCTTAGATTGTCTTCAATTTTTTTTTTCTCTTCAATCTCTTGAGTAAACTTTATAACTCCTGATTCCATTTCATGTCTTACCATAATGACTTCTTTTGATAACTTTTCACATAACTTAGTTTTCTCAGTTAACTCTTCATTTGTATTACTTTCTTCACTTTGTCTTGCCAATTACTGGAGTAGCTCCTTTCTCTTTTTCATAGAGAGACTTAACTTGTCTTTTAGTTCTCTCATGAATTCATCAGCCTATTTGAGTCTTTCCTTTAATTCATTGACTTCAGAGTTTGACTATTCAAGATCCTCAAGGGTAGTCTTGAGTTGCTCCCTTAAACCATATGCATCCATTCCCAGATCTTCCTCAAGATGTTAGGCTCTTATTAGAAGGAACCTGGCTCTGATACCAATTGTTGATAACTGAGAGGGGGGGTGAATCAGTTATCCTAATTATTTCTTTTTCTGAACTTTCTTATTAATCAATGCAGCATTAATTCAAACAAGCAAACATTATCATGAAATGAAAAACACATGACACAGTATTTTTGATGTGGAAACCCTATTAAGGGAGAAAACCATGGGGTGATTAACCCAAAGATTATTCTCTGTTAGAAGAATAAGGAATTACAAAATGGCACTTGCTAATTAGGGCTCACTACCTGAGCACACTGCTCACAAAGGAGGCACACTGCCTACAAGGAGACACACTATCTACAAAAGAATGTTATACAATACTTGAATTGATTGGAAGCATCAACATATGCTGGAGTTCAATTCGGGTTAGGCTCAGTACACTGATCTACTGCACTTCATCTTTCCTCTTCTCTGTATTCTACTTTCCTTTCACATAACGAATCTTCCTTACTGCTTCTGCTCTGCTCTACACTTATTTCCATATATCATCACACAACAACACCTCTCACAACTAAATCCATCGTGCATATATATCTGTACAAGTAATTTCATCACCTTTCTAGTCGGCACTCGGAATAGTCAATCTTTTCACTAATTCTAATCTGTCGGTTGAATCCTACCACATCAAGTAATGCAGATCAAGCATATACTTGTAGAAATCATTAATCATGTTGGCCAAGTATGATTCATGCCTTCATAGCCTTTAACACCATCAGTAACCCATCCAGAAGGTAGTCTGATGTTCTGTCAGTCGGTTCTTCCTCTGTTCACACTGTCACTTAGGAATCTGGTACTCAACTATTCATATATTTTTCCTCATCTATCACCAGAGGCTAAATCCTTGGAATATACCACTCAAGGTAGTCCTCTTGACTTCCCCAAATCCACACTACACCAAGATACTTCCTCTGAGAGATCCAGACCAGTCTGTTGGACCTTGCCACATGCTCTGTTCTTGTTCACCGGACCACAATAATCTTCATTCTGACTTCCGGTAGAGACACACCATGATTTGTGGGTATGTGGGATGACCTTTGTTGTCATCAATGACAACAACCATGAATCCATATAGTGTCTCTTGCCAACAATAATGAGATGCTCAACCTTCCAATTTAAGTCTCAAGTATGGTAAAATTACATAAAAGATAAAAAAATGAGATGCTCAAGCATCTAGTTGATCATAGGGAAGGACTTCAAGAAACTCTACAAGTCCACGTGTTTGTATTGTGGTCAAACACTAGCCTTTCAATGCAACTTTGCAATGTTTGTTGGCCTACAAGAAATGTTCTAAAGTATGTATTAGATGTATAAACTTTATATATTTTAACTTTTTTTGCAACATTGTAATGCTTACATGCTTATAAATTTTTTAATGTAAGAGCATTTTTAGGTGTCAAGGAAATCTTGCATCGTCCAAAATAATTGTTTCCATGGTTTGTCTCAATTTATTAGTTTGTTTGCCTTTTTTTAGTTGTCAGTCATTAGCTATTGGAGTCACCACATTACACCATAGCTTGATATCTGATTTCATTTTTTTGAAAGTATTTTGTACAGTGATGAATGGATGTCATGTCCATATTTGAGGAGAATTCGATTAGCAGAATAGTGTTAATTTATTTATGAGTATTTATTGGGCTAATAGTTTTTCATAGTTGTAACTTTTCCCACATGCACTTATTTGTTTAGAGTTTGCACCAAAAAAGGAGTATAGGAGAAGGGCCATTGGACCTCTATTAATGAATATTGAGCACTGCATGAAGATGTTCAATCATTCTCACCATATGGATTTAGAAGTTGTTAGCACCAACTGATGACAAATTTCATCTAGAATAGAACTTTGTGCCATCTTGTAGCTAATGTCAATGATCTTAGAGGTTTGGGAATGCTATTTATACCTGATTTGTGGATTGATCAAGTTTAAGTGGAGAAGAAGATGGTTTTTCACTAAAGGAAAAGATGGAGGGAGTGTAGTCTACAATGAGGAGACTGAGCCTAAGAGTGGGATTTTGATATGGAGTTTGATATTGAAGAATTCAAAGGAATAACATGTAGGAATGTAGTAAATTTGATGAATGTAATTGTAAAGTAGAAAATTACATAACTTTTCAATTTCACACTATATTTTTTCTCATTTTGGTATCTTCTCACTTAGCATGATTTAGGTTAATTTTTACCCTTATCTTAACCTTTTTCCTAACCAACAAATGCTATGTTCATGTTATATTTTAATCTATGTGCTTATTTTTTCCAACTATCACTTAAATGCCTTAATTCTTTCACTAGATCCTATAGTGATTTGTGGAATTAGACTCTGATGTCACTCAGACACTAGTGCTTAGTGTAGACATCCACATGATGTGCTTGTTATGAAAGTTGTCTCAACCTTGCAACTATAAAAGGTTACTATACTTCCCAGTTTTGGTCTTTTTGAATACCCTTTATCTTGAAGAATGGTTTAGAACTTTCAATGTTTCAAAAGAGGCTAAAAATGGGAGGGCTTACTATTATTAGTAACTCTACATTTGAGATTAGATGGACCTAAAATTTTACCAAAAGGTGTGACACTATCATGTAAACATCTTGGGTGGGTTTCAATTCAAGATCATACATAGATTGCAAGATATTAAAGTTTTGATTTTTTGAAGCTACGAGAAAAACTTTTGAACTCATATTTGAGACACTTAGACATCCTTAAATACTACTAAATTTTTGGTAACTGGTAAAGAAGCCTATATCTTGATAGATCTCTTCACAAGATTTCTGACGTATTAAACAGTTTGTCAATTAGACACCTAGATCAAAAGTTATGACCTACAGAAACTAGGCCTCCTATTTTGGGAAATGTGAAAATGTGTGGGACACTTAAAAGAGATGTAAAGGGGAGAGTTACACATGTTCATGTGTTATTTGGCAAAAAACAAAGTATATTTGATTGTAGATAATTTGGGCACCACTTTTGGGTGGTTTTTAGCTAATGGTTTGTAATTACGATTGACGGTTTACTGTATTGTATCCTCTATATATTAAGAGCTTGAGATGGAGGTTGTGTTGGCAAGAGACACTATATGGATTCATGTTTGTTGTCATTGATGGCAACAAAGGTCATCCCACACATCCACAGGACATGGTGTGTCTCTACTAGAAGTCAAAATGAAGATTATTGTGGTCCGGTAAACAAGAATAGAGCATGTGGCAAGGTCCGACAGACTGGTTTGAATCTCTCAGAGGAAGTATCTTGGTGAAGTGCAGTTTTGGGAAAGTCAAAAGGACTACCTTGAGTGATAGATTCCAAGGTTGTAGCCTCCAGTGATAGATGAGGTAAAAGATATGAATACTTGAGTACCAGGTTCCTGAGTGACAGTGTGAATAGAGGAAGAACTGACTGACAGAACATTAGACTATTTTCTGGATGTGTTACTGATGGTGGTAAAGGTTATGAAGGCATGAATCATGTTTGGCTAACATGATTAATGATTTCTAGAAGCATAGTCTTGATCCACATTACTTGGTGTGGAAGGATTCAACTGACAGATCAGAGTTTGTGAAAAGAATTGACTATTCCGAGTACCAACTTGAAAGGTGATGAAATCACTTGTGTGGATATATATACATGATGGATTTAGTTGTGAGGGTGGTTGTTGTGTTGTTGTGATGTGCGAATAAAAGTAGAAGTACAGAGCAGAAGCAGTAAAGAAGGTCTGGTATGTCAAAGGAAAACAACAAAAGAAAAGAGGAAAAATGAAGTACAGCAGATCAGTGTACTGAGCCTAACCAGAACTGAACTCTAGCATTTGTAGATGCTTCCAATCAATTCAAGTATTGTATTACATTCTTTTTGTAGATAGTGAGTCTCTTGTAGGCAGTGTGCCTCTTGTGAGTAGTGTGCTCGGGCAATGAGCCCTAATTGGCAAGTGCCATTTGGTTTTTCTAGTCTTCTAATAGAGAATACAATCTTGGGTTAATCACCCTGTGGTTTTCTCCCTTAACAAGGTTTCCACATCAAAAATATTGTGTCATGTGTACTTCCATTTCATGGTTGTGTTTGCTTCATTGAATTAATACTGCATTGATTAATAAGAAAGTTCAAAAAGGAGAATTAATTAGGATAACTGATTCACCCCCCCTCTCAGTTATCTACAATTGGTATCAGAGCTAGGTTCCTCCTAATAGAGTCTAACAGCTCGAGGAAGATCTGGGAATCCAAATGGATACATATGGTTTAAAGGAGCAACTCAAGACTGCCCTTGAGGATCTTGAATAGTCAAACTCTGAAGTCAATGAATTAAAGGAAAGACTCAAACAGGCTGATGATTTCATGAGAGAACTAAAAGACAAATTAAGTCTCTCTACGAAAAAGAGAAAGGAGCTGCTTCAGTAATTGGCAAGACAAGGTGAAGTTAATGATGCAAATGAAGAGTTGACTAAAAAAACCAAGTTATGTGAAAAGTTATCAAAAGAAGTCATTATGGTAAGACATGAAATGGAATCAGGAGTTATAAAGTTTACCCAAGAGATTGAAGAGAAAAGAAAAACTGAAGATAATCTAAGACAATCTCTCAAGGAGAAATCAGAAGATTGCCACCAAATGGATAGAATTATCAGACACCTTGAATTTGATCTTGAAGATGCTAAATAAAATGAAGAAAAACTTGAGGATCAAATTGTCTCTCTCAAAAGGGATCTTCAATCAACAAATGAGTATAAAGAGAAATTCAAGATAAGTTCTGCTCAACTTGAAGTTCTTCTTGGAAGTCAAAAAAGGGTAGATGACAAGAGTGGTTTGGGATATGAGAAAGGAGAAAGCTCCAGATCCAGTTAGAAGAATTTTGGATTAGAAAATCTAAGGAACAGGCCTAGAAGACCTCTGGTAAGACAGCCCAATGCTCAAGGATATCCATCTTTCAATGGATACTGCCACATCTGTAATCTATTTGGTCACAAAGCTAATCAGTGCAAAAAGAGAATAAATTAGACTAATTCTTCCTTCTCCAGACAATGTTTTAACTGCAAAAGGTATGGTCACAAATCTCATGAATGCAGAAATATGCAAATGAACAAATTATTCAATGGTAGATGCTTTGCATGCAATAGAATAGGTCATGTGGCTAATCAATGCAGATCAAAAGGATATCAGTTAAATATGCAAAGAAATGTTGTTTGCCAAATTTGCAATAGATCTGGTCACAGTGCAAAATTCTGTAGAAACATGAATCAAGACAAAAGAGGTTCGGTATATCATAATCAAAATCAAGATAAGGGTAAACAAAAAGTGAATGTGAATGAAGTTAAAAGTGAGATGAGAAAGATTTGGGTGAAGAAAAGTACAAAGAATATAGAGGTTGGATCCACACCAGAGTCTAGTGCTGATATTCCTTCCAAAAATTAAAAAGTGAGCTCTGGCTTAGGGGGAGACACAAAGAAAACCTTGTTCCCCCAGCCAGTCAAGTGGTGCCAAAATTGGCACAAGAAGAGGATGTAGATTAAAGGGTTTGTAGATATGAGTCTTCAGATGATCTAGTTAATATTTTAGAGGTCCACATGAAGATGTGAAGAAATTGTGAATGATCAAGTAGAACCAGTTCTGGGAGATGCTCCGGAGTGACAGAGGGTTATAAAAGGGTCCGGTGAGATCCGGAAGTGCGTTGTCCTATTCTGTGGATTGGACAGAGTGTTTGGGATGTCCTTGTGATGTGTCATCTTGATTTGTTCATGGTTGGAAGATCCACATGATGTTCATAGATCAGGATAGATCCGGTTCTTCAAGTCATCCGAATAAGGCTAACTAGAATAATGTAGGCTGAGCATTTATTGCAATCAGATATTAGGGTTTGCGGAGCAATATAAGGATTTTCTCATTGATCATTTGTTCATTCTGGACTCAAGAAGAAACGAAAAAGTAGAGCTGTACAACAAAATTCATCATGTTCATCGAAGATCACTTGCAGAAGTCATTACATCTAGAAATCAATCCAACCAACTCTGTGTAACCAAAGGTGCATAAGGTATTTTCCCTTTTTCAATAGCTCACTCCAAATCTTTTGAAAAATGGCTACTCTAAATATAGTTAAGATCTCTGATAGACCTTGGCCCACATTCAAGAAACATCCATACAAATCCTTGGAGGTAGATCCCCTAGGAGCCTTCTCTAGTGTTCCGCATGGCGTGTTGCATACCGAAGATATTAGGGTTTATATACATGTGAGTGTTGAAGAGTTTGGGGAATTCAAACTAAGAGATATCTATCACAAACAACTCTTAGATGATTCATTTGAGCTCAAACCCCAATACAAGGGCCTCCAGAACAAACACTTTGCATAATACATACATTTCCCCTGTTTCACGGAGGATGAATGGGTTAGATACATTCTGAGCAGAATACATGACAACTTCATGTGGTTGAATGGACCATTCAAGATCACTAAGGATGCCATTAGGGTAGTTACCGGATTACACTCATCCAGTGGGATTCCTGTTCTCAAATTTGTGAAGAACCAAACTGTGAGTGAGGCTACCAGACCTAAGTTTGACAAAAGAGCAATGATAGTAGAAGACATCACTGATCCAGATATCAAGTTTGCCTCCATGATCATTGGATATAAGATATATCATTCTAGCAGAGAAAATCATGTACTTGGAACTGCCATCTATACAGCTTATGAAATGTTAAGAAAGGATGCAGACTATGATTTCTGTCAGCTTCTCCTAAACCAACTCTTAGAAAATCTATAAAAAATTAAGAAAGATAAAAAGAATTCATTTAAGTATGGTAGATTAATTTTGTGCTTATTCTTCTACTTTATGAATGAGCTTCCCGGATCTAATGGCTAGGTATGGGAGAGTGATAGGCCAGTAGCTATCCAAATCAGAGATTATTTGCATGGATTTAGTGATAACCAAACACAAAATACAGCTCTGTGGGGATACTTTAAGAACTTTCAGAACATGATGCAAACAAGAGAAAGGATTCCCCAGTCCCTTGTTGAGAAATACAAAGACACAGTCTGCTTTATGGTAGAGACTGATCAATGCCTAATGGAGGTAGTAGAACCAAGGACAGTCTGGATCATGCCCATGGGGTATGAAGTTGATGAACAGATTGTGGAACTGCATGTTCAACACATGTTGAGTCAGCCTAAAGATCCAAAGGTAGAAAGGTTTGGAACCTTTGAGGAGCTAAGTATAAAGATTCATGTGGAACTCAGAGAACTAGAGATAAAAAGGAAGGTGAGAAAAGAAGTAGAACATATTACCCAAGGCCTTGGGATCTCAAAGGAGGCACTTGATGCCAACCGGGAAAAGAGACAAAAAGCTGCTGAAGAGAAGAAAGAGGCAGAAAAGGGAAGCAAGAAAAGTGCTTCGGTAGAAACTTCCTCCCGGACCAGATCTTCAAAGAGACCAGCACTTGTCCCTGCTAAAAGCTCAAAACTAGAAGTCCAAGCATCTGGCAAAGGAGAGAAAAGGTCCAAGACAAAAGCTACAAGGGCTTATACAAGTCAGAGAGATGAAGAGGAAACTGAATCTGATGAAGAAGTTAGGAAAATGAAGAAAAAGAAGAAAACATCCAGTAAACCCTCTACCAGATAGATGGAAGAAGAAAAGGTAGAGGAATATGTTGAAAAACCCACTCTTAACATTGATGACATAATCAAATCAGTCACAGTGGATGGAAATCTTTAGCCAATGGTTGAATTTTATGATGATTATGGTGAAGCAGATCAGAAGATATTGCAAGATGCCACAGTCAGGTATCTAGATATTTACAACAAAGCATTTATTGAAATTATATCTCTGATCCCTAAAAGCTTGGAGAAGGAACTAGAATTGAGAAAGAACACTGCCCAAGCTAAAGATCTTGAGATCCAGGAACAGATAGCTATTCAGCTATATCCTTCAATTGATCCCAAGACAATGAACATGGTATTCAAAGACTGCAAGGATGAATCGGCTTATGCTTGGTGAGACTGACAAGGTGGCCAAGGATACAGAAGAGATCCTGCAAAAGGCCTTCAAAAGATTTAATCTTCCTATTGTAGAGGACTTGGGTACTGATCCTTCAACCACAAGTGTTGCAGAAGAAACTTCTGAGAAAGTGACAGAAGAGGTGGGCCCTAAACAGACGAACATTTCTCCTCCAGTTTCCCCTATAGTCTTCGGATCTAAAGGAGAAGAAAAATCACAGGAGAAAGAAGCAGAGGTAAAAGAAAAAGAAGATGTCAGTGAGAAGACCCCAACAGAAAAGACCACAACTACTAGTGGTGAGAATGTAGGAGGACAGAAAACTCTAAAGGACAGCTCCAAGGTTGTAGAAGAGAAGAAACATCTATCTTCGGCAAGAGACACTACACAAACTGTTCAAGAATTCTTAACAAAAGCCACTATAGAAATTGATGAACCGGATCTGCTAAAAGGACCATTAGATTTTGACTCTTTATCACCGATACAAACAATGAAAATAGCCTCATTTGCAAATGAGAAGGTCAAAGAGAAACTATTAAAATCTCACATGGAAGACTGTGAGCTTATGGAGGTAGCATTCGGAGTGCTAGAAAAGATCATGCCATCTTTTCAGAAGGATCCCACAGCCTTCTCTTCTTGTAATCTCAAAACCTTAGTCAGCAGTGTTAGTACACATTTTGATTCTCTAGAAAAATCAGCTGAAGAAAAGGTCCGAAAGGAGTTTTTGGATAAGAGATTCTCAGAGGTACAAGGATTAATCACTAATGATAGGAGAAATATGAGTATTGGTATAAAGAGCTTAGAAAATGCTCTCAAGGATGGCGGTGGAGTATACAAATTTTGTATTTCCTGGTCAAAAGCAACAATAGAAATTGAGAAGAAAATAAGAGAGGAAGAGGATAAGCTACTAAGTTTGTCTCAAAGTTTTGATCCTCTCTCTTCCTCCATAGTAAATCAAGAGTGTCAAACTATTGCAATCACAAATGCAATAAAGAATTTTGAGAAGGAAAGGAAGAACATAATTAACCGGATGGGTGAACTTAGAAGGATTGTTATCCCTAAGTTAGAGGCCATGCATGAGGCCATAAGTGATGCTCAGACTACCGCCCAGACCAATGATCCGACAGATCTTAAGAGGGCACGAGCTTTTACATTTTTGTTCAGTGGTCACACCTTAATTTTGGATAGAATGAAGCAAAGTTAGGCTGCAGAACTCATCCAACTAAAAACAACTTTTGCAGACATACTACAGTTTATGTAAGTATTCCACATATATATACTTATGCAGCTAAGTACAGTTAAAATTTTGAAATTTTTGGTAGCGTACCCTACCCTTTGCCATTGATGTCAAAGGGGGAGTGAGGAGTAGTGAAAAATTAGGAATCCAACTAAGGGGGAGCTCCAAAAAATGTATATAAAGATAGAGCATCAGCCAAGGGGGAGCATAGTGTAAACACTTAGTCATTTTTCACTAAGTGTTGCCATCAATGCCAAAGGGGGATATTGTTGGTAAGAGACACTATATGGATTCATGTTTGTTGTCATTGATGGCAACAAAGGTCATCCCACACATCCGCAGGACATGGTGTGTCTCTACCAGAAGTTAAAATGAAGATTATTGTGGTCTGGTAAACAAGAACAGAGCATGTGGCAAGGTCTGATAGATTGGTCTGGATCTCTCAGAGGAAGTATCTTGGTAAAGTGCGGTTTTGGGAAAGTAAAAGATATGAATACTTGAGTACCGGGTTCCTAAGTGACAGTGTGAACAGAGGAAGAACTGACTGACAGAACATCAGACTATTTTTCGGATGTGTTACTGATGGTGGTAAAGGTTATGAAGGCATGAATCATGTTTGGCTGACATCATTAATGATTTCTACAAGCATAGTCTTGATCCGTATTACTTGGTGTGTAAGGATTCAGCCAACAGATCAGAGTTCATGAAAAGAATTGACTATTCCAGGTGCTGGCTTGAAAGGTGATGAAATCACTTGTGCGGATATATATACATGATGGATTTAGTTGTGAGGGTGGTTGTTGTGTTGATGTGATGTGCGAATAAAAGTAGAAGTACAGAGCAAAAGCAGTAAAGAAGGTCCAGTATGTGAAAGGAAAACAACAAAAGAAAAGAGGAAAGATGAAGTGCAGCAGATCAGTGTACTGGGCCTAACCAGAACTAAACTCCAGCATTTGTAGATGCTTCCAATCAGTTCAAGTATTGTATTACATTCTTTTTGTAGACAGTGAGTCTCTTGTAGGCAATGTCCCTCTTGTGAGCAGTGTGCTCGGGCAGTGAGTCCTAATTGGCAAGTGCCATTTTGTTTTTCTATTCTTCTAACAGAGAATACAATCTTGGGTTAATCACCCCGTGGTTTTCTCCCTTAATAGGGTTTCCACGTCAAAAATATTGTGTCATGTGTACTTCCATTTCATGGTTGTGTTTGCTTCATTGAATTAATACTGCATTGATTAATAAGAAAGTTCAAAAAGAAGAATTAATTAGGATAACTGATTCACCCCCCCTCTCAGTTATCAATAGGTTGTGTGTGAGTCTTATAGATGTTGAGTTGCCTCTAAATCTCTAGCTAGTTATACTCCTATGAAATCTTTCTCTACAAGTATATATTAGGAGCTTAAGATGGAGGATATGTGTGAGAGTCTTATAGATGTTGAGTTGCCTCTAAATCTCTAGCTAATTATACTCCTGTGAAATCTTTCTCTACAAGTATATTGTAATCTTTTTTATTCTTGAATAATATATTCGATGTCTTTGGAGTGGGATGTTTCTCCCAAAAGGGTTTCCTCATGTAATTATTGTGTTATAGTATGATTTCTATTTGTGTTTATTTTTTTAACTGTTGTAAAGATCTAAAATTTTTTACATATCTATCCCCTCAACATTAGTGTAGGAAGTTGTTCCACTATCTTCGCTTCCTTACAAGTGGTATCAAAGATTTATCACCTTTGGTTTCTGATGTAGGGACTTCCGAAGGTCATAACTTTTGACTCGGATGTGGGTTTTCTATGAAATTTTATAGGTGGATGCGTTATGAGGTGGCCAATGGTTTTCCAACCCGCCCTAGCAGGTTGGACCTCGTCTTGGCACTTTTTCGGGCTTCAAACTTTCATCTTGGCCCTCAAAATGGCAAATTAGTGTTTTTTTCTAGTTTTTTAAAAGTTGCTTTTTTTAATAACTCGAAACTCATGTTTCGAATTTAGGATGTTAGTTGGTTTTTCGTCCTACCTTAGCTTTATGAGCTTTTTGGGAAAAAACTGGATTCTCAAGATATGATTGTAAAATTACCTAAAATGGCAAAATCTGACAATTGTCGAAATCTGCCAAAAAAGGTAATTTTTTGTTTTTTTTTTTGTTTTCTTAGATATAAGAGAGTTTTCTCTCATTGTAGCAGTAGAGTGGAGGAATAGAAATTTTGTTATGTTTCAGCTTCCAAATTTTTGTCTCTCATGTTTAATGGCACAATTCTGTTGAGTGTATGTTGTGTGCTGCATCAGTTTCCATTATGAATTGTTGGGGTTTTTGAACTAATCCATTTTTGAGTGGGAGCTTGTGTAGAAAATACTTTGTGATCTTGTTGTAGGGATTTTGAAATAGTGAGCACATCAAGGAGAATAGAAGTAGAAAATTTTTCTAGTAACAAATTTGAGATGTGGAAGTTGGAGATGGAGGATCTGTTAATTGATCGAGATTTGTGGGATATTATTGATGAGAAAGTTTCAAGGCCCACAGATGCTACTTTGTTGCTGAATATAATGTTATGGGCCATAAAGCCAAGGGTCTAATTAGATTGTGCCTGATAGACTCTATTTTACTCAATGTCCATGAAGACCCCTCTCTAAAGAAACTATGGAAGAAACTCAGTGAAATATATCAAGCCAAATTTTTAGTGAACAAGATTTTCTTGAGAAAGAAGTTGTATTCCTTAAGAATGGAAGAGGGTGCACAAATTTCAGATGAACTAGAAGCATTCAATATGTAACTGATGGATCCATTGGAATTAGTTGGTGTAAAAATGGATGAGGAGGAGAGAATAAGATTCATGGGATTCCCTTGTTATGGCAATTGAGAGTACTTATGTTATCTTTAAAGTTGAAGATGTCATGGGGTCTTTGCTTTTTGAAGATATGAGGAGGAAGGTATCCATCAATGCCAAAGAAGCCCTAAATGTTCATGAAAGACTTAAAGAAAAAGGCAAGAAGAGTGAGAAACTTGACAAATCCAAGTCCAAGGGGTGATCCAAATCTCATAAAAATTCCAAAGTTATTTACTTGAATTGTAGTAAGTCTAAACACTTCTATTAGGACTATAAAGAAGATAAGAAGAAAAAAAGAAATTTGATTTTGATTCTTAGTCTAGGAAGGAAGATGGTGATGCATTTATTGTAGCCTTGGCCACTCGTGCAGGTAATGATTCATGGTTAATTGACTTGGGTGCATCTTTCCATATGATCCCTAATAGAGATTGGTTTTATGAATATGAATAATTCAATGGGGGTAAGGTGTACTTGGGTGATGATTCTCATTTAAATATTGCTGGTCATGGTAAAGTTAAAATCAAATTTCCTAATGGTAGAACAAAAAGGATTAATGGTGTATTGTATATCCCAAGATTAGCATGAAATTTATTATCTATGAGAAAACTAATAGATGTAGGTGTGAAGGTAGTCCTTTTACATATATAATGCAAGATGGTTAGAGCTGCTATGGTGATTTCTAGAGGTGTTAGACTTGGCACACTGTATAAGATTGATGCATGCACTATTTAGTGCAATAGTGCTTCTATGAACAGAAAATTTGTGACTACTTCATTGGAAAAGAAGAGGGTTTCATTTTCATTGGATGGTCATGGCTTGTGGGTACTTAAGGGTACTCTTTCTTCTAAATAAGAATTGCCTATAGAGAAGACTACGTTATGGCACCAAAGATTAGGTCACATAGGAGAAAATGGTCTAAGGACCTTAAAAAATAAAAACCTTGTTGAAGGGTTGACTAATTGTAATCTTGATATTGGTTTCTGTGAGCATTTCATTTGTGGTAAACAAAACCACATTCAGTCTAGTGATCAAGTTATGATCTTCTCCAGAAATCATGTGGAGAAAATGTGTAAGTCTAGACAAACAGGGAAAATAATAGAGACGGTAAACAGGGCACAATATAATGGTCTGCATTCCTCTGCAAATGCATATTGTGCTCTATGGTTCTGAAGGTATGTTAAGTGGTCAGTAATGAACATTGGATATGATTTGAGAGGTCCCATTTGGTCCGTAATGCGAGTTGTGATGTGATAGATGAACTTCTCAAGTATGTTCTTAAAGAATAGGTCGACTGGTATGTTAGATCTTTATGTAGAGAAGATGTAATATTTGGATAATCAATTTGAGTGGTCATATGAATAAGGTAGACTTTTATGAAGACTCGTGCATGAGTTTTTAAATCTGCATTGAAGATTACATATAAGAACAAGTTGACAAAGCATGATATTTTACCTTACACATTTGTTTCTTAGTATGTCGACCTAATAGGAAGATCTTAAGTATTTCTGATATATAGATGGGATTGAATTCAGTGTTTGGAGTGTGTTGTGTGAATATGAAATGAATGAAGAAGTATTGTCAATGTGATTGATTCAAGTATATAAATAACAGAGCAGAGATAGAAACTCAGTGATGATGAAGACTCTAGACTCAGTATTCAGTTGCTAAATGACTGTACCCTGGCATACAGATAGATGTTGTAGAATTCATATTCCTATACAATTTCACTTGTACTTGGTAGTGAGCCTAGATGTAAGCAATCAGTAGGGTTTAATAGCTTTCATTGTAATCTTTCTAGGTTTAGGGTTGTGGTAGTGAGCCTGCTAGACCTAGTTGTACTTCATGGCAGTGATCCAGTATGTTCTAGGCTCATGGAGTTACCAAGCATAAACATCATTATTTCTAAAATATTGCAATATATATTGAGAGCTAATCCTCTCCATGGTTTTTTCCCTTTGGGGTTTTCCATGTGAAAATCTGGTGTCTATGTGTCATCTTTTCATGGCTTGTATTTTTTTGGTTACTTTGTTTTCTAATTATTAAAGTTTGTATTTGGTTTAATTGTTTAAATTTAAAAATACTAATTCACCCACCCTCCTAGTATTCAACAATTGGTATCAGGGCAAGGTTCCTTGGAAGAAGTCAAAAAGCTGGGGGAGTGTAATCATGGTAGCAAGAAGATTTGGAAATTAGGAAAGCAACAAGGAACTAGAAGTAACCCTTATTGATTTTCAAAAATATGAAGTAGAAATTAGGGATCTAAAAGATAATATTCAAGAAATTGATAAACGTATCCTAAAGATAAGAGAGCAAGTCAAGAAGTTCAAAGAGAAAAGCATGTAGCTAAATGATCAATTAGACGAAGCACATGAGTTTCTAAAAGGGTAGAGATTGGAAGTTGAAAAGAAGGAAGAAATTGAAAGGCATGAGAATCAAGTTGTTAAGGACAAATTAGAGGAATGTGAAAAATTAGGCAAAGAAGTGCTACTTTTGAAATTTGATCTAGATGTACCCAAGAGTTATGAATAAAAATTCAAATTAAGTTCTGCAAAGCTTGATGAAGTGATTGCCAATCAAAGGAGTGCTGATGATAAGTAAGGTTTGGGATTTGAGAAAGGAGAAAGCTCAAAATCAGGTCAGACAAACACTAAGTTAAAACAAAATAGAGGAAACTAGTTTAGAAATTGAAGAAGAAGACCTAGAAGACCTTCGATCAGACAGCTAAATGCTCAAAGGTATCCATCTTTCAATGGCCATTGTTTTAATTGCAATAAGTTTTGTCATAAAGCTACTAAATGCAGGAGTAGAGTAAATCAAAATGTTCCATCCTTTTCTGGTCAATGTTTTAATTGCAAGAAAATTGGTCATAAATCAAACGAATGTAGAAATCTGGTGAGGAATAGTTCCTGCAATGCAAGGATTAGTTAATCATTCAATGGAAAGTGTTTTACATGCAACAAATTTAGACACATGACCTATCAATGTAGATCAAATCCAATCAATAGAAGGAATCAAGGACAAAGGAATATTATGTACTACAATTGCAACAAGTATGGGCATATTGCAAGAGTCTACAGAAGCAAAAATGTAAAGAGAAACTATCTTGCTAAAGAAAGGAAAACAAAGTAGAGAAATGATAAGGGAAAATAAAAGGTTGATTCAATTGAAACCAAGAGGGAAATGGAAAAGATATGGATCAAGAAAGAAGTAATTATAGAAGAGGATAGATCCACACCAACATCTGGTGTAGATACTTACTCCAAGGAGTAAATTGGGTACTTTGGTTCATGGGGAGAAATGTCCAAAATCCAAACCCCCAACTAGATAGTTAGTTCTGGAATTTGACACGAAGATATGTGGTAGAATCTGATATGGAAGATCTTATGAAAGCAAATTTTGAAGAAAATGAGTTAGTGTGGTACATTGAGTAACAATTCTAAGTGACTATATCTATCATAGTAAAGTCGGGTAGCCTTTGAGAATAAGCATTGATGACAAGTAGGTCAAGTGCTGAGGATAAAAAAAATGATTTTGTATTACAACTTACTTTGTATTCAATCTATCAGATATCCAAGAGAGATTGAAGTAGGTTTTAAGTGACAACAAAGATTCAAAGTGCTCAAAGTGATCCAAGTGAAGAAAACCATAATTTAGCACAACAAGGTATTTACCATTAGAACCTTATTGAATCTTTACAATGGCAACCCCACAAGTTGTTGATGTTACTCAGCAACCAAGACCCAAATTCAAGAAACATCCTATTGATGATTATTTTTACACATTCATAACAAAAGTAAAATTCACAAAAATGGACCTAACTATCTTGAAAGATATGAAGAAATCAATGAAGATTACTTAATCCCAAGTTTCTATATGGTCAGGTCTTCACCTTGTGGACAATTCAGTAGGTTAATGTGAAACTGTAATATGCAAGGGGCCTTACTTGATTTAAGGTGTTTTATGATTCACTGGACTCTAATTATGTGAAATATCACAAATATCAATATTTTCTTCATTCATTTGCATAAATTTGTTACTATATCACAAAGATTTATATGATTTATATTAACACAATCTTTCCTTTTCAAATATTATGAATACTATCAAATATCAACTCAGTTGTTCATGTTTCCTTCAAATATCAGACAATCTCCTTAAAATTTCTACGTTTAAGCTAATTATTTCAAATGTTTGGGAAAAGTTAGAGAATCTAAATTAAACTTCATTCTACTACAACATCTAAATGTTATGTTATGCATGTTGTAAGCAGTACAGTAAACGTGATCAAATCAGTAGACTAAATCATTAAATGTGAATGCCCTAAGTGTTTTCACGAACGCACATTCAAGATTGCAAGCTTTAAGATATTATTTCAAATACAAAGAAGAGCCAGAAGACACTCTAAATATAGATGCAAAATTCTAGATTCATTTGCATTCAAAACACACAGTTATATATGATTTACAATGTATGAATGACTCTTAGCTTCATTAATCAACTTCACAAAAAACTTACAATGCTTTACAGATATAGTAAGGAAGCTAGATGTTCCACGCATTCCTTATTATAGACACAGGCAACCTCCTCTAAACTAAAATACTCCTATTCAAAATGCTTGAAAAATTACAAATGCTAGCTATTTTCTAAAAATCCCTGTGTGAGTCCCTGTGTAACTTATTATAGAGTAAAGGTGCTCAATATATAGATTTGATTATCCCCAATACGGTTCCAAAACCCTAGTCAATCAACGGTCGATATCTCAAGTGCAACAGCAATGGTGGAGAACAAATCTCGCTAAAAAATCTTTGAGTAGCATACCCATACTAAGCATAAAGATCCTTCTTGGAAACCCTAACAACCACCAAAATATCTTCACCATTAAAATATCTTCTGTTGCTTTACTCTTTATTGCTTCTTTCCATCTGCATTCTCTTCTTACTGAAATATTTCACTTCTTTTGTGATCCGATCTGCCCTTCATGATGTCATCATCATCAAAGCTTCTGCCTTAATATCTACTTGCATACTTGTAAACAGACATAAAAATAGATTTAAAATTCTTGTTGCTATCACCAATTTATACCTCATCAGAATGTTAGATGGGCATTAATTATAGTAATCAATGCGCCAACAGTTTGGTCTTCAGTTGCAATGTTGGCACTTTTAAGCCTTTTTTACTACTAGTCTATTTCTGTGTACATACCCTTTTGTATGTTTTGTTTGTATGTCTTTTGCTTTGTATACCGCATTCCGTATAGCTTCATGATCAGCATAACTCTTGCAGTCGGGGTGATCCAAAAAACGCCCGCCGATGATACATATCTACCTGATGTAACTTTATCGTTTTGTATATCTTCCTCATTAGCATAACTTAGTCAGGTCAATCCAAAAATTTCATTTCGATTGCATATTTCTAGCCGATGTAACTTTATCAACTTGTATTTCCTTTGTCATCGGCGTAACTTACTTTGGTTGGGGTGATCCAAAAATTTTATTCCGATCGCATATTTATGTCTAAGACAATTCTTATCGGCTTGAAGCATAAGATCACTATGATCTAAAACTCTTTCTCCTTGAAGCTCACTCATGCTGATGAGTGGTGGAGCCCACATTACTTTTCATTTGTATCCCTGCGATAAAACAACACCTGTATCAAACCTTTACATATAAAGCCTAAGATACATACAAACCTTCGGACTTCAACTCTTTTTAAAAAACTACAGTTCACTCACCTTTGGTTCTGCAACATGCATAAAGTGCAATGCATCCTGACCTTCTATGTTTTCCTTTCACCAAACATACAAAGATGAAATACATCTGATATACATTAAGTAGTGATGCATTGCCTTAACCAAATTTTAATGTTTCCTTAGTTCCGCATGGTATATATCTTGAAATGTATGTAACCAAAACATACATATACAAAGTGCGAAGTATACAATAATAGAACCAACCTTAATACTTTTTCAAATCCACGGTATGTATATCATGTTGTACATTTCCTTGTATATTTCCTTTCACTCAAACATACAAACCCTGATATACATCTGGCAAACCTAATTGATTATTCATTTCACCTCCAAATTCTGTCAGGTATGACTTGTATACATCAAAATGCATCTTCCGATATACATTATGTCCTGATGCATCCATTATACCAAATTTAAATCTCTCCCGAGTTTCACCTTGTATGTATACCACAATGTATAACCCAAAACATACATGCAAGATGGAAACATACAAGAATTACTCTTTACTTTATGAACATTTCGGTTTTGTGCTATGCATAAAGCCTTGTATATCCACTTTGTATGTTTCACCTTCCCTAAACATACAAACATAAAATACATTCAACGGACTTGACCAGATATACATTTAAACTCTGAGCTCTGTCAGGTCCACCTTGTATGTACCAAAATAAAATGTTAGCCAAATACATACAAGTAAAATGACTTAGAAAACTTGACAACCCATTTTTGTGACTTGTATATGCAACCCGATATACAAATGACATTGTATATGAGCGACTTACAATGTAAGTGACCCTATCTATGCAACCCGATATACAAAGGACTTTGTATATGAGCAACATACAAACCCGATATACAAGTAGCTTTGCATAAGCAACATACAAACCCTCCCATTGTACACTTTAGCAAAAAACATACATATCTTGCAAAACATTGTGAATTTTAACATAGTTAGAAAAGCAACCCCCCTTCATTTTTGACAAGGAACTCACCCATATTTAGCTCTAGTACTTAAAGCAATTTTTTCTTTTTTTTCGACAAGGTTTGTACCTTTCACCTCTGTTTCCATTTACCACCAAGCAGACCCACACACAAAAGCAAAATCCATAGCCACAATAGGGGTCCTCATTTTGCTAAGGAGTAAAATGGGGCATGTTGTGAGCATCACAACAAATAGAAACCAAACAAAATAATCAAATTAAGACCATTAAAGAAAACTAAATGAAATAAATTCATAACTTCCAACTATCTTCTCTACAAATCATTATCTAACTTGAGACTTAATGTATTCAATAAAGTGCATGATTCTTCCCTTCAGTTTAAGTGGGTGCACATGATTAATAATCTTCATCTTAAAAATTAGTTGAACAAACCAGTGACTAATATTAGACTACATAGTTGATGTCATTCCCTCATAGCCAACCAAGTAAAGCCTTTCTGCCAGTAGGCGTCCATAGCCCCGACAAGGTTATCGTTACAATTCTCCTAAGTAGAGCCCCACTGCCAGCAAGCATCTATAGCCCCGGTAGAGTTACTTAGATGGCTTAATCCATTTTATTATTTTATATTATTTTGTATTTGATAGAGATTTCATAAGATATTACAGTTGTAACTTCATGATGCAAGGAATGATCACTTGCTGAAATTAAGCTAAGAATTGTAATGGTAGCAAGGGTGACCTCTAATTTTTCACCTAATATCTACACTGGTATGTTCAACAAACCCAAGGATTTTAGGTGTGTCATTGTGAGAAACTTCCCTTGAATACTCAACCCACAATTATTGAATACAAAATTTCACAAGTCAAACAACTTTCTACATTCATGACAGTTACAACAAGTTATGTATAAATTTCAAATAATTAACCTGAATGTTCTAAATTTTCTATTATTTTCAATGGTTGTCAGTCTGCTTCTACATACTTCAAAGAAAAATAAAGACCCTAGCACATAGGAAAACAACAAAGTAAACAAAACAAATGAACTATACAAATGACCAACAGAACAAAGCAACAAACCAAAACAAAAAACAACCCAAAACTATAAATTATCTACATTATGATACACAGAAACTAACTACCCTCACCTCAAGCCTGAAACTAATGTTTCAAGTGTTGTCCATTAACTGGTAATGGTACATCTTCCCCAGTAAAGGTCTTGAGCCTGAAAGTATTGTCTCTAATTATTTCTGTGACCTGTAATGGACCTAACCATAATTTGTCAAATTTTCCATGATTCCCTTTCTTTTCATGTGCTTTATCCCAGCACAGCACTAAGTCTGATATTCTAAATGTTTGGACTCTTGATCTTTTATCAAACCATCTCTTGACTACTACATTATGTTTGGCAAATTTCTCAATGGCTTGATCTCTTCTCTCATCTAATTGTAACATTTGTATTATTCTGGCCTCTCTATGATCATCAAAGCCTCATTAGCAAACTTCCAGACTGGTATTCTTAAATTTACTGGAAGTATGGGATCAGTCCCATAAACTAAGTGATAAGGTACATTGCCTAAGGCTGACTTAACCTTAGTCCTATCTACCCATAGTGTATATTTCAATAATGTGTTCCACTCTCTAGGATTATTTTCAGTTAGCTTCTTGATTATATCCACAAAAATTTTGTTTGTAGACTCAGCTAACCCATTCCCCTGAGGATAATAATTTGAAGAAAACCTTAATTATCCCATATTCAAATGCCCATTTAGAAAATTTTAGAGAAGAAAAAGTAGGGCCATTATCACATACTAGCGAATATGGAGTTCCAAACCTAGTTATGATGTTTTCTTCAAGGAACTTGATAATGACCTTAGTAGTAGAGAACATGCAACATGTGGCTTTAGTACACCTTGTACAATAGTCAGTTACTATCAGTAGAAATTTATGTCTTGCAGATGATGGAGGATTTATGACCCCAATGAAATCCAAGCCCCATTATGCAAATGGTCTAGACTCAATCACTGGTTGTAATGGATTAGCCTGATTCCTCCCCTTGTCTGCTATAGTTTGACATGTGTGACAACTTTTAATGTGACTCTTTGTATCCTTAAACATTGTAGGACAATAGTATCCTTCTCTCAATATCTTATGCATTATAGCTAAATGTGAACCATGATTAGTCCCATACTTATAATGTAATTCTGACAATACCTTATCTACTTCAACTCTATTTAAACATCTTAAATATATTCCTTCATGGTTCTTCTTGAATAGAAGACCTCCTTGTACCATGTACTTATGTGCGTTAATCTTTAAAGTTGTCCTCTAGGAAGATTTCATCTTATTTGGATATTTTCCTAATATTAGAAAAGTGTTCAAATCATCATACCACCCTGATGCATCATTAGTATTCAACACATACTGCTGTTTCACCAAATTTGGATTTGTGTTTTCTATGGTTGTACTAATGCTTGTCCTCTAACCAACTTCATTGGGGTAATTTCCATATCAAACTCTTGCATTGTTGTAATCCATTTAGCTCTTTTTGCTCTAGGCTCATTATGCATCAACAACATCTTCACGGCTGCATCTGGTACTATGGCTTTAACTTGACTATGTAAGATATAATGTCTAAACTTTTTCACGGCTCTTACTAATGCAAATGCTTATCTTTCTATATCAAGGGATTTCAGTTGTGCATCCTTCAGAGGTTCACTCATGAAAGCTATGGGTTCTTCTTTGTTGTCTTCTCCCTTTTGTGTCAAAGCAGCTGCAACTGAATGTGAAGATGCAAAAGAATAAATGTAAAATGGCTTTGTATAATCTGTACTTGTCAACACAGGAGCATCAGAAATGGCTTCCTTAATATCTTCAAATACAACTTTAGCTACTGGTGTCCATTCTATCTTTTCATCCTTCTTCAGCATGGTGTTCAATGGTTGCATAATTTTTATGAACCCTGTAATAAACTTCCTGACAAAATTAATCTTGCCAAAAAATGACTTTAGTTCTTTCCTATTGTTTGGTAATTGTTGTTTCTCTATTCCTTCTATTCTATCAGGATCAATAGATATCCCATTTTTAGAAATGACATGTCCTAATAATTTTTCTTTAGTTACGCCAAATGAACATTTATTTGGGTTAAGGGAAATCCCATACCTTTCACATCTTTTAAGTACTTTTCTCAGATCTTCAGTGTGAGTGGATGCATCTTTAGAGTAAATAGTTAAATTATCCATATAAATAACAATGCACTTACTTGACAATCCACGGAATGCAATGTCTATGGCTTGCTGAAAAGTGGCACCTACATTGATTAGACCAAAAGACATTCTTCTGTATGCATAATTTCCCCATTTACAAGTAAAAGTGGTCTTTAATCTATCCTCTTTATCTATTAAGACCTGGTTATATCATAAGAATCCATCTAAGAAAAACATCATTTTAGCCCCATTCACTGCTTACAACACTTCATCTATTGGAGGCAGGGGATAATTATCTTTTTTAGATGCCTTATTCAAATTTCTAAAATCTACACATAACCTAATGTCTCCACTTTTCTTTCTCACAGGTACTAAATTAGCTACCCAGGCTAAATGTCTGACTTGGAAAATTATTCTGGCAGACAACAATTTTTTCACTTCTTCAAAGATCAAAGGCTCTAAAATGGCATTCACAGGCCTTTGTCTCTTCCTAGATGGTTTAATGTCTAGTTTCAAGTGTATCACATGAGTTATGATGGGTGTATCATATGTCTTTAGATCTTCATACATCCATGCTATGACATGTTTGTACTCTTTGAGAACATCCACAATTTTTTTTCTCAATTTTTTAGAGCAAGCCCTTCCAATCAGTACATTCTATGGACTCTGCTCTATTCCAAGGTTATATGGATCACACTCACCTCCCTCAGTTTTGGGCAAATCTTTCTGTCTTACTACCCCATCAAAGTCAAAAATCTATTCTAACTCGATCACCACCTTAGGTAAGAAATTACTTTTCAAGTTGATTATGTCTTCTTCATCTCAAGACACATCAGACCATTCATGTTCATCAGTAATTTGAGCCTCAAATACCTCATTACAAGTTAGAAAATTTACAATTTATTGATCCCCTTCAAATACCTCGAAATGAGTAATGTTATATGGTATACTAGGAACATTTACTAGTTCAACATCAAATCTTTTTAAACTTAATAGTGTTAAGGGTTCTAATGAGCTAGCAACAACTGCTAATGCATCTGATCTATGGTTCAATTCTCTAGGGATATGTTCTATGTTGAAAGCATCAAATGAATCTATCAAATCCCACACCCTATGCCTGTAACAAACCATCTTTTTGTAGTTGCATCCATACAATTTTCTTATTTGGCTGACTACTAACTCAGAATTTGAAAACACTCTGATCATTTTTACCTTTTTATTGATAGCCAGAACAAGTCCATAAATTAAAGCTTCATATTCTGCAACTTTGTTAGTACAAGAAAATTGTAGCCTATATGCTGCGAAATATGACTTACCATGAGGATCTACAAGTTCTAGACCTGCACCTACACCTTGTTTGGATTTAGCTCCATCACATTTCAGTGTCCACATGCCATCCTTATTCTTTTGACCCTTTATTTTTGCATGTTTTTCTTTTTCTATCACATGTGAGGTGCTATCTTGTTCATTCATAGGTAATTCATTTTGACTTACTTGTACATTTATCCTTTTAGTTTGTAAATCAAAGGGACAGATACTTTTGTCTTTTGTCTCTTTTTCCAAATATGGAGTTACTACATTTATGTTGTTCTAAAAGTATCTCTCTAGTTGATTAGGATCAACCTTGCCTTCTTGCAGTTCCATCCTTTTTGTGCATTTTGTGTATTGGTATTCTATAATATCTCTACACATTCCACAATTCTCTTCAGAATGTGGCTTATCATGAACTCTACACATGTTTTTGTATAACTTGCACTAAACTAGTAGATTTGGTTCGATGCACTTTCCCATTTCTTGTCTAATGACCTGGCCAAAATTATTCATTGCATTGTTTTCTTCATCTGAATAATTTCCATCAGACTCAATGAATAATAATGTTTCCTTACTGACATGTTTTTCCCTAAAATTCAGCATGAAGATTTCTTCAATTTGTACTCCCTTGTCAGTGATTCTATACACACTAGGTTCAACAGAACCATACAATATCTCATTAGTCCTATTGTATTATGTAATCATGTTTTTCATTCTAGGTTCTGCTTCTATCCTAATCTGATTTGGAACACCTCTCCAAGGTAACCACATATGTGAAAAATTAGTGGCCACATATCCATTCAATGTTTTAGACCAGTCTCTACTCAGCAACATCCCATAATTCATAGGTATATCTACTATCTGAATGTTAATAAACTTACTTACCCTAGGATCTGAGGCTAATTGCATATGAATATGCATCAGTTCTCCTATCACATTAATCTTAGTTTTGTCAAATTGTTTAACAACCTTAGCAGATTTAGTAGGAGTCAGCCCTAAAATTTTGCATATTCCTAAAGGCATTACATTGGCTGATGCACTAGATTCTACCATGCAAATATGTATGTTCTTTCCACACATTCTAATGGTTAACAAGAAAGGAGGAGCATCCTTCTTATCTGCATACATCACCACATTAGTGTTGGAAGGCTACTCAATTTTCTTACCCTTTTCTTTGGGTTGTGAATCTCTACTAGGAACACTCACATCAGCATAAACCTCACCTATCATGGATGTATCCAAGGACTCTATGAAAGTATTTCTGACCCCTGGACTTTTCAATAATTCACACAAAGGTATACTGACCTTAATTTTCTTTATCTCTTCAGATAAGTAATTCATCAATCTCATTGTTTCTACTGTCTCTGTTTTAACTATTTGGACCTTTTCTGCTACTGTTGCATTATTTGCATGATGATTAGACTTTAGTATAGCAGGGTTATTACTAGCATTCTAATCTATGGGAGTATTAAAATTGTTAGGAGGAGTGGAAGTAGTGAAAGGACCTCCTGGCCTAGTGTTATTTCTCAAATTGTAGGTGTGGTT
Organism: Cunninghamia lanceolata; assembly: GCA_027924645.1. Classification (NCBI taxonomy): domain Eukaryota; kingdom Viridiplantae; phylum Streptophyta; class Pinopsida; order Cupressales; family Cupressaceae; genus Cunninghamia; species Cunninghamia lanceolata. Next base: position 16,468,658 of record BSBN01000140.1, on the reverse strand, counting down.
TTTGTTTCACTGTTGAAAAGCCTGTACCTCTTCTATTTCATATAACACTTCATTTTTAGTTTCAAAGGGAAACTGAAATGCATTTAGTACACAGGCTGATTCAGGATATTGGTTTTCACAAAAATAAGGTTCATCCTCTAACAATTGATCCTCTTCTTCTCTAGTTGCAAAGGTTAAAGTCTCTAAGACTAAAGCAGTCTCATATCCTGAGGGCACTACTTCATTACCTTTGGGAATGAGAAACTCAAAAGTTGGAGCATGTACATCTACATTGAAAATACTAGCTGTTAAATGGAACTGAGGACAATCTAGTTTAGCACAGGTACTGGTATAATGAAATCTGCACCAATTCTTCAATGTTGTATTAGCCATTTGAATTCTAGCTATATGTTTTGTATCATGATTATCTAAATTCTCAAATGGAGAAGCTAGAGTGCCATTATTTGGCCCTATGTTCCATGTCTTAGGTGGCCTTGGCTAATTTTGATTCCTATTGATGTTACCCTAGGCTCTATTATCTATAGCAGGTCCTCTATTTTGCATCGGTTGTCTTGGATTATGATTTTGATTCTGATTGTAATTCTAGTTTTGATTTGAACTTTGACCCCGGTTATAATTCTGATTATGATTCTAGTTATGGTTTGGGTTGTAGTTCTGACTATAGCTTTGGTTATGGTTTTGACTGTATCCTTGGTTGTTTCTACCATAGAGATTTTCATTTCTCAGTTGTATCATTTTATTAGTCAGTCTTCTCAAGTGTGCAATAATTTCTTTGATTTCTTCTCTTTCCTCTTGTGCTTTTGCCACAAATGTGTCCCAAGGAGGTTGGAAGAAAGATTGACCATTACTTTGATTATTATTGGCAGTGTTACTAGTATAAGGTTTCTATGGCCTCGATTGGGGCAGGATTATACATAGGTGTGTATATAGGAACTGGATTCAATAATGGAGTATTATGTGTAGGGACTCCATTCCAACGTTGTGTTTGATTTTGTATCCCAAGATTTCCTCCATTAGGAGATGGACTATAAGTTGTTTGCCTCATCTCTTGGTTTACTAAGGCTGCCTCCTTATAAGCTTTAGATATTGTATCTATGTCAGCATTTTTTTTATAAACATAGCAGTTAATGGATCTAAGGCAACATAATACATGGCTAACAATGTATCTACATTTACTTTGTAAGGAGCCACTAACTTAGAATAAGACTTTTGAAATCTATCATTAAAATTATCAATCAGCTCTCCTTCACCTCTCTTAATTGTAACCAATTTGTGAGATAAGGTGGAAGGAACAATTGGTCCTCTAAATCTAGACAAAAATGTTTCTTCCATAAGTGCCCAAGAAGAAATCTAACTATTAGGCAAGTTAACATACAAGTTAGAATCTTGCTCACTGAAGGTGTAAGGAAACAACCTACACACAACATCCTCATACTCTAACCTGTCCCTAAAGCATGCCTCTTTGAATATTCTAATGTGATCTTCTGGATCCTAATGTAATTGATATTTAGGACATATCTTTTTAGGATTTTTTAGCATCTCATGATAATTAGTGAATTGTATGGGAGAGTTGACATTAAAATAAGCCATTGCAGGCACTTGTGCTTGACCTAGACCTGTAGGAATACATGGATTTCTTGGTGGATTAGGATTCCTGGGAGGACTGGGACCAAGATTTAAAGATCTAAATGAATAACCATCAGGACTCACAATGTTATGGATACTAAAAGGTGATCCAGAGGGCATTCCAGATGAACCTCCTGCATGTGATATTCTAGGATTCCAAATCAAAGGACTCTTATTTTGCCTTTTATCAGGTAATTGGAAAAAATATATCTTCTGAACTGGATCTAGACCTAGTTACTCTATTACTATTATCAGATAGCTTTACTTAGAACAAACTCTAACTCCAATCAGGCCCTCCTTCTAGCGCAAAAAACTGTTGATGATTATTTTTACACATTCATAACAAAAGTTAAAATTCACAAAAATGAACCTAATTGTTTTGAAAGATATGAAGAAATCAATGAAGATTACTTAATCCCAAGTTTCTATATGGTCAGGTCTTCACCTTGTGGACAATTTAGTAGGTTAATGTGAAGCTGTAATATGCAAGGGGCATTACTTGATTTAAGGTGTTCTATGATTCACTTGACTCTAATTATGCAAAATATCACAAATATCAACATTTTCTTCATTCCTTTGCATAAATTTGTTACTATCTCACAAAGCTTTATATGATTTATATTAACACAAGCTTTTCTTTTCAAATATTATGAAAATTGTCAAATATCAACTCAGTTGTTCATGTTTCCTTCAAATATCAGACAATCTCCTTTAAATTTTTGCTTTTAAGCTAAGTATTTCAAATGTTTGGGAAAAGTTAGAGAATCTAAATTAAAGTTCATTCTACTACAGCATCTAAATGTTCTATTATGCACATTGTAAGTGTTAGATTTAGGGCACACAACTGAGAGGGGGGTGAATCAGTTGTGCAAAACATTCTCTTACTTTAAATACTCAACTCCACATTGTTAATTAGCAGCATAATAGAACAACCATGAAAGCACAATGTAACAAATCAAGAGCAAAAACACATCAACACATGAGACACCAAGATTTTTGATGTGGAAAACCCGGTTAAGGGAAAAACCACGGGGTGATTAACCCAAGAATGTATTCTCTATTAGAAGAATAGAAAGAACAAAATGGCACATGCCAATTAGGGCTCACTACCTGAGCACACTACTCACAAGAGGCTCACTACCTACAAGAGACTCACTATCTACAAAAGAATAAGTATTACATACTTGAATTGGTAAATAGTATCTTCACCATGCTTGAGTCAGTTCCATTTAAGCCCAAACCTTCTGCTCTGCCTTTTTCTCTTCTCCTCGCTACCACACACTCATCTTCCACACACACACTTGAAATGACCTGGCAATCCCTCATTTATATGCTACATCAACTTAGGAATGATCATCTAAGTTGGCTAACACTCATAATAACATTTGCAAGATGTGTAATTCATCCAGTCGGCCAGTCACAGAAGGAACACCATTATCCAGAAGTTATTCTTCATTTCTAGGCCCCAACTCTAATGTGGATCATCAACATGAATTGAACACAATCCAAGGACCTCCACAAGCTTGCTTGAATCTCCAAGAACATCCGCACTTCCTCTACTTACTGAAATCCTTCTCTTCTTCATTGAAAATGTCAAGAACATAGTCTGCCATTACTGTCACAAAGGAATAGATGCTTCTGAATCTTCAAACTAGGAACAAATCATGATTATACATCGTAAGGACTTCACCAACACTCCTTCAAATTCACAAATTACAAAAATACATTTCTGGATCTCACCGGACCTTTCTGTAACACTCTGACACCTCTGAACATCAACCAGAACTGGTTCTACTTGAGTGATCACAACTTCTTCATATCTTCATGTGGACCTCTAAAATCTCTACTGGAACATCTTAAGACTCATATCTACAAACCCTTTAATCCGTATCCTCTGATCCTTAACCTGTCTGGAGCTTTTACCTTGCTATCATCATTGTTCTTCACTGTTCCTGATTAAGACTAATTTTTTCAGTATCCTCAACATATAACTCATCCAATCCTTATCATTAGTGCAACAGAAGTATGTTGACATCAATTACAATACTAGTTAGGCCCATACTTGCAACAATCTCTCCCTTTGTCATTGATGGCAACATGTGATGTGAAAAACTGATTTGACCATCAAGACAAGAACTTTTCCTTACTGTCACAACTCCCCCTATCAGCAACAACCATTCATATCTCTTCTCTCTTATTACTTCCCCCCCTTTGATTAGTAACCACTTTTTTTTCACATGTCTTCTCTCCCCCTTTGACACAAATGGCAAAGGGCATATACTTGCAATTCTACCACTTCAGAATCATATCTGCTGCTCCCCCTGAGTAGCATCTCCCCATCATTAGTCCAAACCACAAGATGTGACTGTGATATGCACTGGACTGATGCACCTTAGTGCACCTTAGTTCATCACCAGAGGGGCAATAACCCCTAACGTCTCCCTTAGATAATCAAAAGAGTCCTTAGGCAGAGGTTTAGTAAAGATGTCTGCAATCTAATCCTTGGAAGGCAGAAACTCCAATCTGACTTCATTCTTGTTCACTTGTTCTCTTAGGAAGTGAATCTTAATGAATATGTGTTTAGTCTTTGAATGCAACACCGGATTATTAGATATGTTTATTGCACTTGAATTATCACAAAACATTGTGATAGGCTCCTCATACTCCACTTTGATATCTCTTAATATCTGCTTCATCCACAATACTTGAGTACAACCACTTGTTGCTACAATATATTCTACTTCAGTTGTAGACAGAGATATTGCCTTTTGTTTCTTGCTTAGCCAAGAAACCAATCTCTTCCCGAAAAAGAATGCTCCACCACTAGTGCTCTTCTGGTCATCCACATCTCCTGCCCAATCTACATTAGTATATGCATGAAGAGAAAAATCATGATCTCTAGGATACCATAGGCCATACTCAAATGTCCCTTTTAGATATCTAAAAATCCTTTTGATTTCCATGACATGAGATTCTCTAGGATCAACTTAGAATCTTACAACAAGACCAACAGCCTGCATAATGTCTAGTCTAGTTTGAGTGAGATACAACAATCCTCTAATCATTGATCTATACTTTGTCTGATCAACCCTAGGAGAGTCATCATTTTTGCTTAATTTACATCCAGTTGCCATGGGAGTGTTCATTGGCTTTGAGTCTTCCATCCCAAATTTCTTCAACAATTCTCTTGCATATTTGGTTTGAGAAATGAAGGTACCTTTCTTTGTTTGAGTGATTTACAGACCCAAGAAGAAATTCATTTCACCAAGCATGGACATCTCAAACTCACTTTTCATTTGATTTGCAAAAGTTTTACACAAACTATCTTTTCCTCCAAAAATGATATCATCAACAAACACTTCAACACCTAAGATGTTTTCATGATCAATTTTGAAGTATAAATTACTATCAGCAGTACCTTTGTTGAAACCAATCTTCAAGAGATGTTTATCTAGTCTTTCATACCAGGATCTTAGGGCTTGCTTCAGTACATACATTACCTTTTTCAACTTACAAACCATATCACCATTGTCAGACAATTGAAATCCATCCGGTTGCTCAATGTACACTTCTTCTAAATCACCATTCAGGAAGGCAGACTGACATCCATCTAATACACTTTGAAATCTTTGAAGGCAGCAAATGCAAGAAATAATTTGACTGCTTCAATTCTTGCCACCGGAGCAAAAGTTTCTTCAAAATCAACTCCTTCTATTTGAGAGTAACCTTTGCAAACTAATCTAGCCTTATTTCTAATCACTTCACTGGCTTCATTCAATTTGTTTCGGAAGACCCATTTGGTTCCAATCACATCTTTGTTTCTAGGTTTGGGAACAAGATCCCAAATGTGATTCTTCTCAATTTGCATCAATTCTTCCTCCATTGCCTTAGTCCAGTTTTTATCATTGCAGGCTTCATTTATTGTCTTAGGTTCAATCTTTGAAATTAGACAATACTCATCTGAATCTTGAGCAATTCTTCTTCTTATTTGTACACCTTTGCTTTTGTCACCTATGATTTGGTCTTCAGAATGGTTCAGTCTTACATACCTCAGAACTTTGGGAGTTTCTTGCACTTCTAACTCTTGATCAGGCTCATTGAATCTTATCTCTTCTTCCTAACTTACCGGATTAGTTTCAATATGTTTTTTATAAGAGATTTGAGCACTTGAATCAGACCATTATTCTAATCATCTTCTTTATACTCATAAAACCTTGAGGGTTTTTCAATTCCTTCATCAACCTTCACATTAGTACTTTTTATAATCTTTCTCAATCTCTTATTATAACACCGGTATGCTTTGCTTTGAGTAGAGTAACCCAAAAATATTCCTTCATCACTTCTAGCATCAAACTTGCCTAGATCTTCATCTCTCTTGATGTAACATTTTCTACCAAACACTCTGAAATACCTTACAGTGGGTGTAATACCAAACCAATGTTCATAAGGAGTCTTACCGGTACTGCTTCTAATTTGAACTTGATTGAGAGTATAGACTACAGTGCTGATAGCTTCCCTCCAATAGATCTGGGGAACATTTTCTTCCATCATCATGGTCCCGGATGCTTCCTGGATGGTCTAGTTCTTTCTCTCAACCACTCCATTTTGCGGTGGTGTCCTGGGAGTAGACAATTGTCTCTTTATTCCATGTTTCTCACAAAAATCTATGAACTCACCAGATGTGAATTCACCACCTCTATCAGACCTTAGACATTTCAATTTCAATCTAGTCTCATTTTCCAACATAACCTTGAATATTTTGAATTTCTCAAGAGCTTTTGATTTCTCTCTCAAAAAGGTTACCCACATCATCCGGGAATAGTCATCAATTAGCAACATGAAGTATCTATCACCTTGCACACTCCTGATTCTTGCTAGACCACATAAGTCAATATGAACCAAGTCTAATAATCTAGTAGAAGATTGTTCCTTGCTTTTGAATGAGATTCTGCTTTGTTTTCCCAACTGACATTCTTTGCACAAACTATTTGTAGGTTTTAACAATTTTGGAAAGTCTCTTACAGCCTGAGTATTTCTTATCTTGATGATATTATCAAAGTTCACATGACACATTCTTCTATGCCATAACCAAATTTGATCAACTTGAACAAATAAACAACTTTTACCAGTACCAGCCAAGTGAAAGATGTTACCTTTTGTTTGGGTACTGGATGCAATCTCTATTCCAAAACTTTCAAAAATTATGCACTTTCCATTCTTGAATCTGAGATCATAGCCTTTGTCCACCAACTGTCCAACACTGAGAAGTTTGCACTTCAATCCTTTAACATATAATACATTACCGGTTTTGTTCTTTCCATCAAAAGAAATAGTTCCTCTACCTCTGATTCTACTAGCAGAGTTATCACCAAACTTTACCACTCCTCCTTCATATCTTTCCAAATCTATGAACTTGTTTATGTCACCTGTCATATCATGAGAGAAACCACTATCAATGACCCAATCATCCTTCTCTTCAACTTAGGCAACCAGGGCTTTTTCTTCAACTTTATGATTGATAGATTCAGAGGGCATTCGATCTTCTTCCTTGATGGAAATGAACACCCAGTCACTTCTAGATTTGTCTCCTTTCTTTGATTCATCATTTGTTACTCCTTCATCATCTCCTTTATGAGCATAGTAACAATTCTTCTAGAATCTTGGTCTATTAGTGTTTGGCCTAGAAAATCTTTCCGGACACCTTGATGCAAAATGACCAATCTTATTGTAGTTAAAACACTTAAAAGGCAATTTCTCCTCATACTTACCGGATCCTCTTGGCAGTCTTTTTGCAATAAGAGCTTCAAGATGAGTAGTTTCAGCTTCTTCTTCTTCCAAGTCTTTTCCTCCATTTTCATACCATGATGATTTCCTTGAAGAGTTTTCTCCCGGATCAAACCTTTGTTTTACTTTTACAGAGGCACTGGCTTTGAATGCAGATTCAGTCTTTGGTGAGTCATCTCCAAACTTGGCCATCTCAAAGGAAGCCAATTTACCAACCAATTGATCTCTTGTGACAGTTGTGTGAGCTCTAAATTCTTCAATTGCAGCAACCTTGATTTTATAGGAAGCAGGAAGGGATCTGAGAATTTTGCCAACAATCTCATCTTCACTCAAGATTCCACCTGCATTTCTAATTCCACAAACCAACTCATTCACTCTTGGCATAAAAGTGGTAATATTTTCATCATCTCTCATCTTCAGTTTTTCAAATTTCCCTTTTAGACTCTGTAACCTTGCACTTTTAACATACTAGTCTCCTTCATGCAAAAGTTTCAGTTTTTTCCAAATATCAAAAGTAGTTGGAAGTTCAATAACATTTGAGAGCTTTGAATCACATAATGCACTTAAAAGAGCCTCTATGGTCCATAGATTATTTTTAGCATCCGTGATTTCATTTAGTGTTGTCGGACCACCCTGTGGAGGTACATACAGTTTTGTAACCATGGACCAGTACGCCATTCCCATACACTGTAAGTGACATTTCATGTGACCTTTCCAAAGAGCAAAGTTGGTTGTAAAACTTCAGACTATCATTCTTGTAAGATGACATCCTGGATCTCCTCAAGCGGTTAAGCCCCTTTTAGAGGAACTTGGCTCTGATACCAATTGTTAGATTTAGGGCACACAACTAAGAGGGGGGGTGAATCAGTTGTGCAAAACTTTCTCTTACTTTAAATACTTAACTCGACATTGTTAATTAGCAGCATAATAGAAGATCAACCATGAAAGCACAATGTAACAAATCAAGAGCAGAAACACATCAACACATGAGACACCAAGACTTTTGACATGGAAAACTTGGTTAAGGGAAAAACCACATCGTGATTAACCCAAGAATGTATTCTCTGATAGAAGAATAGAAAGAACAAAATGGCACATGCCAATTAGAGCTCACTGCCTGAGCACACTACTCACAAGAGGCTCACTGCCTACAAGAGACTCACTATCTACAAAAGAATAAGTATTACATACTTGAACTAGTAAATAGCATCTTCACCATGCTTGAGTTAGTTCCATTTAAGCCCAAACCTTTTGCTCTGCCTTTCACTCTTCTCCTCGCTACCACACACTCATCTTCCATACCCACACTTGAAATGACCATGCAATCCTTTATTTATATGCTACATCAACTTAGGAATGATCATCTAAGTTGGCTAACACTCATAAGAACATCCGCAAGATGTGTAATTCATCTGGTCAGCCAGTCACAGAAGGAACACCATTATTAAGAAGTTATTCTTCATTTCTGGGCCCCAACTCTAATGCAAATCATCAACATGAACTGAACATGATCCAAGGACCTCCACAAGCTTGCTTGAATCTCCAAGAACATCCGCACTTCCTCTACTTACTGAAATCCTTCTCTTCTTCATCCGGAACCTCAAGAACACAATCTGCCATTGCTGTCACAAAGGAATAGATGCTTCCAGATCTTCAATTTAGGAACAAATTGAGATTACACATCATAAGGACTTCCCCAACACTCCTTCAAATCCATAAAATAGGAAAATGCATTTCTGGATCTCACCAGACCTTTCTGTAACACTCTGTCCCCTCTAAACATCAACCGGAACTAGTTGTACTTGAGCGATCACAACTTCTTCATATCTTCATGCGTACCTCTAAAATCTCTACTAGAACATCTTAAGACTCATATCAAAAAACCCTTTAATCCGCATCCTCTGATCCTTAACCTATCTAGAGCTTTTACCTTGCTGTCATCATTGTTCTTCACTGTTCCTGATTGAGACTAATTTTCTCAGTATCCTCAACATATAACTCATCTAATCCTTATCATTAATGAAATAGAGGTATGTTTACATCAATGACAATACCAGTTAGGCCCATACTTGTAACAGTAAGTAGTACAATAAACCTTATCAAATCAGTAGATCAAATCATTAAATGTGAATGCCCTGAGTATTTTCATGAACACACATTCAAGATTGCAAGCTTTAAGAGATATTATTTCAAATACAAAGAAGAGGTAGAAGACACTCTGAATATAGATGCAGAATTCTAGATTCATTTGTATTCAAAACACATAGTCATATATGATTTACAATGTATGAATGACTCTTAGCTTCATTAATCAACTTCACAGAAAACTTACAACACTTTACAGATATAGTAAGGAAGCTAGATGTTCCACGCATTCCTTATTGCGGACACAGTCGACCTCCTCTAAACTAAAATACTCCTTCTATTCAAAATGCTTGAACAAATTACAAATGCTAGCAATTTTCTAAAAGTCCCTGTGTGAGTCCCTATGTAACTTATTACAGAGTAAAGGGGCTCAATATATAGATCTGATTATCCTTAATATGGTTCCGAAACCCTAATCAATCAACGGTCGATATCTCAAGTGCAGTAGCAATAGTGGAGAACAAATGTCGCCAAAAAATCTCTGAGTAGCATACCCATACTGAGTATAAATATCCTGCTTGGAAACCCTAACAACCACCAAAATATCTTCACCATTAAAATATCTTATGTTGCTTTAATCTTTTAATATTGCTTCTTTCCATCTACATATCTCTTCTTACTGAAATCTTTCACTTCTTTGGCAGTCCAATCCGCCTTTTGTGATGTCATCATCATCAAAGCTTCTACCTTAATATCTACCTGCATACCTGCAAACAGACAGAAAAATAGATTTAAAATTATTGTTGCTCTCGCCAATTTATACCTCGTCAGAATGTTAGATGGGCATTAATTACAGTAATCAATGTGTGAATAGTTTGGTCTTTAGTTGCAATGTTGGCACTTTTAAACCTTTTTTATCGCCAGTCTCTTTCTTCATACATACCCTTTTGAATGTTTTGTTTGTATGTCTTCTGCTTTGTATACCACATTCTGTATACCTTCACCATCGGCATAACTCTTGCAGTCAGGGCGATCCAAAAAACTCCCGCCAATGCTACATATCTGCCCGATGTAACTTTATCAGTTTGTTTATCTTCCTCATTGGTGTAACTTACTTAGTCAGGTTGATCCATAAATTTCATTCTGATCGCATAGTTCTGGTCGATTTAACTTTATTGTCTTGTATTTCCTTTGTCATTGGCGTAATTTACTTCGGTCGAGGTGGTCCAAAAATTTCATTCTGATCACATATTTCTGTCTGATGCAATTCTTATTGGCTTGAGGCATAAGATCGGTATGATCTAAAACTCTTTCTCTATCAAGCTCACTCACACCGATGAGTGGTGGATCCCACATTACTTTTCCTTTATATCCCTGTGATACAACAAGACGTATATCAAACCTTTACATACAAAGCCCAAGATACATACAAAATTCTTTGTATGTCCCTTTGGACTTCAACTTTTTAAAAAAAAACCATAGTTCACTCATCTTCGGTTTCGCAACATGCAGAAAGTGTAATGCATCCTGACCTTGTATGTTTTCCTTTCACCAAACATACAAAGATAAAATACATCCAATATACATTAAGTAGTGATGCATTGCCTTAACCAAATTTTAATGTTTCCTTAGTTTCGCATTGTATATATCTTGAAATGTATGTAACCAAAACATACATATACAAAGTGTGAAGTATACAATAATAAAACCAACCTTAATACTTTTTCGAATCCATGGCATGTATATCATGTTGTATGTTTCCTTGTATATTTCCTTTCACTCAAACATACAAACCCTAATATACATCTGGTAGACCTAATTGATTATTCATTTCACCTTTGAATTATGTCGGGTTTGACTTGTATACATCGAAATGCATATTCCGATATACATTAAGTCCTGATGCATCCATTATACAGGATTTAAATCTCTCTTGAGTTCCGCCTTGTATGTATACCAGAATGTATAACCCGAAACATACATACAAGGCAGAAACATACAACAATTACTCTTTACTTTATAAATATTTCAGTTTCGTGCTATGCATAAAGCCTTGTATATCCACTTTGTATGTTTCTCCTTCACTAAACATACAAACATAAAATACATTAAAATGACTTGACCGAATATACATTTAAACTCTGAGCTCTGTTGGGTCCACCTTGTATGTACCAAAATAAAATGTTAGCCAAATTCATACAAGTAAAATGACTTAGAAAAATTGACAATCCATTTTTACGACTTGTATATGCAACCTGATATACAAAGGACTTTGTATATGAGTGACATAGAAACCTGATATACAAGTAGCTTTGCATATGCAACATACAAACCCTCCCATTGTACATTTTACCAAAAACATACATATCTTGCAAAATATTATGAATTTTAACATAGTTCAAAAAGAAACCCCCCCTCATTTTTGACAAGGAACCCACCCATATTAAGCTTTGGTACTTAATGCAATTTTTTCTTTGTTTTCAACAAGGTTTGTACCTTTCACCTCTTTTTCCCTTTACCACCAAGCAAACCCACACACAAAAGCAAAAGCCATAGCCACAGCAGGGGTCCTCATTTTGCTAAAGAGTAAAATGGGGTGTGTTGTGAGCATCACAACACATCCCTTCAAAGAAACTGAAGTTGATCCAATGGGTGATTTTTCAAAAATACGATATGGAGTTCTATATGTGGAAGACGTTAGGGCATATATCCATGTTGCCCTACTGGAGAATCTAAAGAAGATCAAGGAAAGAAAGAACCATCCCTTCAAATTTGGTATGGTGATTATCTATCTAATCTTCTATTTTATGAAAGAGTTGCCAAAAATGAAGAATCTGTTCTAGTTAACTAGTAAACCAGTAGCTGTCCAAATGAGAAATCATTTAAGTAGAATTGGAAGTCATGATGAACAAAAAGTAGCCCTATGGGGGTACTTTAATAATTTTCAAAGCATGATGCATTCAAGAGAAACAATTCTTGAGAAAATTGTTGAGAAGTATAAGTATACTATATGTTTTATGGTCACAAAACATTAATGCTTGATGGAGGTTGTTGAGCATAGGACAGTCTAGATAATGCCCATGGGATATCAGGTAGATGGACAAATACTGGAAAACTATGCCTAGTAGCTACTCAGCAAACCTAGAGACACTAAAGAAGAGAGGTTTGTGACTTATGAAGAACTAAGTTTAAAACTTCATGTTGAATTTAGGAAGCCAAAATCCACCAGTAAGGTGAGGAAAGAAGTAGAAGAAATTGATGTAAGATATGGGTTCACAAAAGAACAAGTTAAAGAATCAAGAGAAAGAGTAGAAAAGGAAAAATAAAAGAGTGAACTGGTACAAGTTCCAGAAGAATCTCAGATGAAACAAGACAAGCTTGAAAAGACTCAGAGCTCTACTAGGAGCTCTGCTGCCTCTTGTAGTGCCACACCATTAGTGAGTATGGAGAAAACATCAAAGAAATCTATTGATAAAGATACAAAGAGGAAGAAAATGAAGGGGAAAAGGTTGTATGTTGGTATAGGGAGCAAGGATGAAGAAACTGAGTCTGATGAAGAAGTAAAAAAGATGAAGGCAAAGGGCATCAAGGCCTCCAAAAGCACCAGATAAAAGCCCTCTAGAAGTGAGAAAGCTGATAAAAGACAAAAGGTAGAGGAGCCTTACATTGAAAAGGCTACAATTTCAATTAAGGATGTATTGAAATTAGTCACTGTAGATGGGAATCTGAAGCACATGATTGAATTTTATGATAAGTATAGTGATGCTGATAAGAGGGTCCTTGAAGATGCTACAATTGAATACCTAAACATATAAAATAAAGACCTTATTGAGATCATCTATGATCTCCATAAAAGCCTAGCTAACATTTTGACTATCATAAAAGAGACTACTAGGGCAAAGGATATTGAACTAAGACAACATCTATTAACCAGACTGTGTCTAGAGATTACTCCCAAACAAGAGGCATTAATCTCTAAGGAGATCAAGGATGAGTTCAAAACCAAGAAAAGGACGAACTCTTTAATGTTGGGAGAAATCGACAATGTTTTCAAAGAAATAGAAGAAATCACTTTGAAGGTCTTGAAGAAATATAATGTTCCTATCATCTATGAAAAAAAAGAAATAAATGGTCAACATAACACATTTATTCCAGAAGTCAATGTTGAAAAGGAGACAGACAAAGTTGATGAAATAGCTGAAGAAAAGGGAAGACTTGCCTCTCTAGAACATCAAACAAAGGACAAAGATGATGTTGAGAAGACTAACGAAATAGAAATACTAGCTACTGAAAATATATCCTTTCCAGAACACAAAAGTGAGGAGAAAACTGACAAGGAAGAACATGTTGAGAATAATCCTCCACAAGAGTAGAAGGATGACACCAACAAGGCCACGAACGTAGATCCTCTGGAGTAGGAACAGAAAGATGAAGTCCCTGGTACAGCAAGAGACACTGCAGAGGTGGTGAAAAATTTTTAGAAAAGGAGAAACAAGTTATAGATGAACCAGAGCTACTCCATGGTTTGATAAACTTGGACACCATATCACCAATAAAAAATCTCAAATTGGCTTCAATTGCACAAGACAAGGCAAGAGAGAAATGCTAAAATCCCACATAGAGAATAGTGAACTCATCAGTGAAGCATCCAACATTTTGGAGAAACTGATGCCAATCTATTAGAAGGATACCTCTATTTTTGTCACAAGTCAACTTAAGGGACTAATAAATTTGGTAAGAACACATTTTGAATCTTTTGAAAAATTAGCTAAGATAAAGGTAAGGCAAGAATTCAATGAGAAAAGGCTAAATGAGTTAAAGAAAATGATTGCCAATGATAAAATACAAATAGACAATAGAATAAAGGGCATTCAAGATACCATTAAAGAGGCTGGTGATATATATAAATTTTGTCTATCTTGGCTGGAAGCTACAAAGAAAATAAAAGAAAAGAACAAAGATTTAGAGCAGAAACTAATGAACATATCTATGTCATTTGATCTGGTAACTAAATCAGTAAGCGGAAAAGAAAGTCAAGTCATCAACATTCAAAATGACATGAATAGTTTAATAAGTGAAAGGGATTAGAAAAAAGGAAGAATGTGTCAGTTAAGAGGACTGATCAGTCCCAAGTTGGAGTCCATGTTCAATTTGGCAGCTAAAGCTCAAATAGCTTCACAAACTGATGCACCCACTAGTATGCAAAAGGCAGAAATCTTAGTTTTCTTACTTAGTGGACATATTCAAATTTTGGTTAATGTTAAAAAGGGTTCGGATGATGAATTGGCATAGATCAAGAGCATTTTCAATGACATCCTTAAGCATATGTAAGATTAAGTTCAAGACTGTATTTGTAAATATGGGGCAGAGTACATAGTAAATTTTGCTTTTTTGACAAGTTTTTGATTCTAGAACACACCCTTTACAATTGATGTCAAAGTTGGAGAGAAGATCAGTGAAAAATGAGAACAAATCTTAGGGGGAGAAGGAATATAGAAGTGAATATAGAAAGGGGGAGAAGTCAAGGTAGCATTTTTCACTAAGTGTTGCCATCAATGCCAAAGGGGGAGATTGTTGGCAAGAGACATTGCTCTAGAGATAATCTGTGTGTTGTCATTGATGGAAACATTACCAAGAGGACACATTAGCATGACAAGAAGACATCACTCTGGAAAATCAACTTAGTCTAGAATCAAGACAAAAGTGTGGAAGGTCAAAATGACTAAGTATGGACAGGGCACAAAGTATGAGACAAAAAATAGATCAGTATACCTCTGCAGAAGAAGACCACCTAATGCAGATTAGGTATGATGATTCATGACTATGTGATGATGATTTAATCTAGTGATCAAGTCATAATCTTTTCTAGACGTCATGTGGAGAAAATGTCTAAGTCTGGACAAACAGGGGAAAGAACAAAGACGGTGAACAAGGCACAATATAATGGTCTGCATTCCTCTGCAAATGTATATTGTGCTCTATAGTTCTAAAGGTATGTTAAGTGGTCAGTAATGAACATTGGATATGACTTGAGAGGTCCCATTTGGTCCGTAGTGTGAGTTGTGATGTGACAGATGAACTTGTCACGTATGTTCTTAAAGAACAGGCCGACTGGTATGTTAGATCTTTATGCAGAGATGTAATGTTTGGATAATCAATTTGAGTAGTCATATGATTAAGGAAAACTTATATGAAGACTTGTGCACAAGTGTTTAAGTTTGCATTGAAGATTGTGTTGGGACCTAAAATTTCATACCAAATTTTAGGTAAATTTTTGTCTTGAATCACATTTGACGAAGCTAGGTATAAAAGCTTTATTTTCAAGACTGGCTCCATCAGAATCATTGCAGGAGAAGAACCTTGGTTGCAATTGGAATGCATAATTTGGATACGTTACATATAAGGCATTGTCACCATCCCATATCAAGTTTATTCCTTTGAAATAGTGATTTATGACAGCAAGAGTGCAGTATTTTCTTTGCCTCCCATAACTAATAGTGCTCATTGTGCTATTTCTTTGAAACCAAAGAATGTGTTCATTGAATGCATAGTAACTGACCTAACAAAAGCATAAATTTGTTCTAAATACAATGGTTTGAGGTTGAGCCGGTTGAGGTGATAACCGCAGATGAAAATCTTTCATTTATCCAGATTTACTTGTGTGAAACTTGGAGGTTAATTGGTCAAAATGCCATTGAAGAGTTTCTTATGGAACTTGCAGGAGTTGGTATATTATCAAAAAATGATAAAGGAAATGAGTCAATTGAAGACAAAAAGTTGTGTTTCTTGTAGCTGCCAAGATATCCCTTCATTTTTCACACCTGTAAATTAATGTACTGTGACTATTTTTTCATAAGATGGATAGGTTGATATGTGATAGCAGCAGATATGGCGATGACATTTTCCACGCGTCATTTACTGATCCACAAAATTCAATCAATAGGTGAATGATCCACAATGAATTTGCATTCACTGACCCTATGCTGCTTTGGCCTCATGGATTTTATTAAAATCTTTCATTTTCATTCATTGGGAGTCTTTTTGACCAAAGGTTAGGGCTTTTTTCTCCTTTTTAGAATTTGTTAAGTTGCTGCAACTTCCACAAGTGCTGAACATAAGTGTAATTCTTCCCTTTAAATGGAACTATGTCCACATTCAGTACACACTGTAGGGATGGAACACGTGACCTTTTACACTCTAATCACAAAATTTCTGTTATTCCTTCCCATTATGTCGTAACTTGCAACAGAATTAATGTTTACATATGGAGCTGGCAAGATCCTCTTCTTCACGGGAAGGAGTGCCAACGGCATTGGCATCGGCCAGCCGTGGCCCTACCAAATTTAGCACTCAGGCCAACTTTCTCTTGAGAAAGAATTTAATGTTTCAGAAACGTGACTTGAAAACAAATGTGGGTCTTGTCGTCTTCCCACTTCTGCTATGTGTGTTGTTGTTTGTCCTACAAGATGGGAATGAGAAATTATCAAACAAATTAAAATTTGCATAATTTCTTTGAAGCTTGCACAGAGCTCTGTAGTTATCAGATTACTTGGTGAGCTAGTACAGAGTTATCCACATCTTATGTTTGAGCATGTTGCTCATTTGAAGGAGTCCTTAGATTATTTCACCCTACTAAAATTCATATCTTCTTCATGTTTCATCAAATCTTTATGTCCTCTATTTCAGATGAGCCATGACCTCCAGAATTATACCATCTTGGTCTTGAGGAAGGCAATATTTGGATGGTAAGAGGCTTCTCGTGTGGCTGCAACTAGAGCCATAATAGATCTGATTATATCAGAAAAGCCGTTGGCTAACAGTGATTCAGACTCATTTCCTACTTCAAGTCAAAGCTACCTCCCTTCTCAAGGTTGCATATAATCTTCCATGTTTCTTGTTCAAATAAAGTTGTTGCGTAACATCGTTACCGCATAGACAAATCTATAGAGTTGGACGATAAAGGAAAAATGCTCTTGGAGATGGCATAGCATTTGAGCATCTAAATCTGTCCCACAATGCCTTTGAAGGTCCAATACCAGATTCACTTTCCAAATTATAGAATCTCCAAGAAATGGACCTTTCTGCAAATTTCTTATCAGGTTCAATACCAATGTCCCTTAAAAGACTAAAAGTACTTCACTACATGAATGTTTCTTTCAATAATTTGTCAGGTCAAATTCTAGGAGGGTTGTTTCCAAATAGAACTATTATTACATTGCTGATGGGAAACCTTGACCTATGTGGGCCAAAAAATTACTCACTGCCTCCATGCCCAATACGAAACCAAGAAAATGATTCACTACTCAAAAAAGTAGTTTTATCAGTTGTTGGAACCATTGCTTTTATGTTATTGTCTTTCATTAAAGGAATGCTACTATGGAGGAAGAAACTTTCAAGACAACTATTCTATCCCTCAAACTTTATATTCCAAAGGCTCAACTATCCAAAATATCCTTACAAAGATCTTATTATTGCAACTGCTGGATTTGATGAGGCAAACTTGCTTGGAGTGGGTAACTTCGGATCAGTCTACAAAGGCATTTTGAGAGATGGTAAGATAGTTGCCATCAAGGCTCTTTATTTTTAGAATGAAGAAGCTCATAAGAGCTGTAACATAGAATGGAAAGTGTTAGGGAGGATTTGGCACCGTAATCTCATCAAAGTAATAAGTGCATTTTCCTACCCTGGCTTCAAAGGTTTGGTTCTTCAGTTTGCATCTAATGGGAGCTTGGAAAAACATTTGCACCCTGACAGAGATGATCACGATGTTTGTGAGTCAAGATTTAGTGAGTGCTTGAGCATTCCTATAGATGTAGCCCATGGTATGGAATATTTACATCATGAGTCTCCTTTACAAATTGTGCACTCTGATCTAAAACCTAGCAATGTGCTCTTGGATGCCAACATGATAGCTATTGTGACTAATTTTGGCATATCCCGTTTAACTGCTACTCCAAATTCCATAGATTCACTAAGTACAACAACATTTGCACTCAAAAGGATCTATTGGGTATATCGCTCCAGGCGTTTATTCTTGAGTTTTCTTTATATTAAGATTAATATTTGCTTTAATATCTTTTCTAGATTTTCATGAACAAAATTCATTGCAGAATATGGATTGGGAGGAAATCATTTTTTTTATAAAACAAATCATACCATGAGATATATTCAAAAGCACACTCTTTATATGATTTCAAAGGACATTATCAAACAACTCGATGGTTCCTACACATCATATGAAGGAAATTGAACATTGGACAAAACAAAGATGGATGCATGCCATGATAATTCAATTGTGCCTGTGACAAGTGTTGATCTTGGGGGTGCACTGGCATCGTATAATTTTGTTTCGGTGATAAGAATTATGAAGGACCAATCTAGGGGAGAGTTTTCAATTATCTTGTGGTAA
Organism: Cunninghamia lanceolata; assembly: GCA_027924645.1. Taxonomy (NCBI): domain Eukaryota; kingdom Viridiplantae; phylum Streptophyta; class Pinopsida; order Cupressales; family Cupressaceae; genus Cunninghamia; species Cunninghamia lanceolata. The sequence goes on along the minus strand of BSBN01000140.1, from coordinate 16,449,754 downwards.
GAATAAAGCAAACCACTAGAAGTTAAATGACAATTGCCAATTATTTGTGAAACCCTACAATGACACTCTTTCATATTAAGCTCGCAGTAATATTAGAGTTTCATTGCAGTCAGTCTGAGTGGGCATGAGCAGCAAATGACCACTAGCATGCATACTATTCTATTGTCTTTGTGACCGCACGCGTTTAGAAAATACCAGTATATACTAAATGTTTGATGGAAAAGTTTGGATGAAATGGAATGGTGTATTAAGGTCTATTTGAGAACTCCACCAGCAATGCAAAGAAGTCAAAGTTTCCTATGTGCTAGTTAAGAAGGATTGTGAATCAGCATCATTTAAGCCTTCCAGTCTAGTTGAGTTTTCTTCATCCCTAATTGTGTCTCCTTCCACTCCAGTTGGCCATTGCTCTGAATTGTGCCCAAAGAAGAAGATTGTTGTTACTAAGAATCTTTAAAACCTTCTAATTTGTATTCTAATCCCTCTTTAGAAAAGAACAAAAAGTCTTATGTCACTCTAAAGCATGTTATAAATGGAAATGGAATTGTTAAATTGATTTTTTCGTACCCATCCATTGTCTCAATAGCCATGAGGATGCCAAAAGGGGTATTTGATTATAGAACCATGGTCCCAACATCAATGGCAATAATAAAAAGTCTATTACACCACCCAACTATACTCTAAATGGCCACATCAAAGAAAAAATAGAGTATTAACTACAAAAGAAAAAGAAAAGTATGTTACAATAAAATCTGATTCACCAAAATCCTTAAGCCAAATCATGTCCTCTAGTCCAAAACATTAAAGGCATACTAACTATATAATCCCCGAGATAAAAATCATTATTTAAAGGCATGATTATTATTTTAAAGAGTAAGTTCAAGAAGGGAAAATTATTATTTTAATGAAAAGAAATAAAATATTCTTACCAAGGGACATAATGAATTTATAGAGTATATATTTTTCAATGATGGAGATAAAATATTTTCCCGAATAAATTTTTCAAAAGCATACAAAGGTTGGTCAAACATTCTCGCTTAATTGTTTTCACTCAAGTGATTTAATTTTGCCAAATAAAAGTAAAAAAAAATATGCGGGTGAATAATGAAGTAAATATTAATAAGAATTGGATTAAATATTTTGTTATCAAACATGATGAAGATTAATTTGAATATTTAATTTGGCAAAAACAACCAATTAAATATTTTATTTTGCCCAGAATTGAATAGTCATGACAAAGTCTTTTCTGAAATTATTGGAGCCCTAAAAGGGAAGGCAAAGGGAAACAATAATTATTATTTTCGCAACATGAAGGTTATTGACAAACCCTAATCAAGGGTAATTATTTTCACAACAAATATGAAAAATGTGCACAAGTAAATGTGAAAATAAAGATTGATGGCCAAAGAAGAAATAAAATAATTATTTTATTTTCTTCATGATGATACTATAATGAAGGTTAATATCAAATATTTTATTTTCTACCAAAGGCATTCAACATAAAGGAAAAGACGTTAGGGATTTCTATGGAAAGGATAAAACCCTAAATACATGAGAAAATATACAGAAACAAGGAAATGATACCTCACGACATAGGTCCTAAGGTTCACAACAATTCAAATCATATATTGTTTATATACTGTTTATCTAATGATTAATTTTTTTCTTTGGAGGATTAGGGTTGTACTGAATTCAATGAAGTAGCTCAGGAAGATTAAATATTTTATTTCAGCCGGAGATGAAAGAATGCAACCAGATGATTAATTATTTTATGTCAAGTGAAACCATATATCCATTATATCAGTTATTTAAATTGCAAAATGAATGTAACGGGTCTGAGGCTTGTTGCATCTCTTTAAATAGAGTTCCCAGGACCCGAAGAAGGTAGTCAGAAATTAGGTTAGGATTAGATTAGACACAAAGACAATTGAAACATGTTTAGGATCAGATTAGGTTAGATTTGATTTAATCTGATGCAAATTTAATCCTTCTATTCTATGCAATTTCATTCTGAGAAAGGCTATGGTGCATGATACATTCTGAGGTAGCAGTTGAGGATTCAAATTTGAAATACATTGTAACGGTATCATCTGTTTGTTGTTTTTAATTCAATCAATTTAATTATCTCCATGTCATTCATTTTCTGATTATTCAATTTGAATGTATTGAGGATATGTTTAAATTGTCTGATTACATTTGCTAATCCAGTATAGTTGATTTGATTGGTTTCTCAGAGAGAATTAAATCCTTTCTCATCAATTATAGTAATCTTAGAATGTTGAATGGATTACTAAGTATGATTAATTGATTAGGGTTATTAATTTGTCTCCAGAGTTGATCTAATTTATTGTTTTACAAAGTTAAATTGGTTCTTTCTAGAAAGATTAAAATCCTTTTAATATTTTGCATTTAATACAATTATGTCCTTTGGATTATTAAGAATGAATTAATAATTTCTTCCTTGCATGTTTGTACAAGTTGCAAATAGTTATATGTGCCAATCAGATCGAGTTATTACTTGATACAATTTATTTGTTTCTGACATCCTGACTCCATTGCCCAAATGGACAAAGCACCAATCTAACTATTGATTCATCTTATATTTAAAATCTTTACTCTATTTTATTGTTATAGTTTAGATTCATTTCATGTTATTTGTTATTTATTTCTGTTAAAATTTAGATTAAACCATTTGCTTTCTTTAGAAATAGTTTACAATATTTCATCTGATTTACAAGTATGCCATTGTAATTGGATAAACTAGCAGCAAACCAACATTGATTTAATCATACAACCTGCTTTAATAATCCAAGGTTCACCTGCCTAGGTTGTAGCAGGACCTAAAGCATAGGGAGAAGTTGATCATTAAGGTCAAACTCCAATCATTGGCTCAAAAACATTATAGATTCGACCATAGGCCTTGGCATCCCCTTAGAATCCACAACCTGCATTTTTGAGACCCAACAGATTGTACATAAGAACAAGATGACAAAGCATGAAATTTTGCCTTACACATTTCATGTTTAGGATGCGGACCTAAGATGAAGATATTAAGTATTACCGATATATATATATATATATCTGTGTGTGTGTGTGTGTGTGTGTGGGATTGAATTTAGTGTCTAGAGTGTGTTGGACGAATATGAAATGAGTAAAGAAGTATTGTGAATGTGATTGATGCGAGTATTAGAATAGCAGAGCAGAGATAGAAAATCAGTGATTATGAAGACTCAAGACTCAGTATTCAGTTGGTAAATGACTGTACCCTAGCATACAGATAGATGTTGTAGAATTCATATTTATTATACAATTTAACTTGTACTTGGTAGTGATCTTGGCTGTAAGCAATTAGTAAGGTTTAATAGCCTTCATTGTAGTCTTTTTGGGTTTAAGGTTGTGGCACTGGCCCTGCTAGACCTTGTTGTACTTCATGGCAGTGAGCCAACATGTTCTAGGCTCATGGAGTGACCAAGCCTGAACATCATTATTTGTAAAAGATTGCAATATATATTGAGAGCTAATCCTCTCTGTGGTTTTCCCCTTTTGGGTTTTCCACGTTAAAATCTGGTGTCTATGTGTCATGTTTTTGTGGCCTTTTTTTATGTGGTTACTTTGCTTTCTGATTATTAAAGTTTGTATTTGGTTTAAATGTTTAAATTTAAGAATACCGATTCACCCCCCCTCTCAGTATTTAACACAATTTTACTTGAGCTCTCATAAATCATGTGGTGTATTGGATCTTATTCATTCTGATATATTTGGTCATGTAGATGTTCCTTCTATTGGAAATTCTGCATATTATGTTTCATTTATTGATGACTACAATAGAAGGACAAGGGTATATTTTCTAAAGGGTAAATCTAATGATTTTAGTCAATTTAAGGAATAAAGAAATGGTTGAGTTGCAGATTGGAAAGAAAATATAATGTTTGAGGACTGAGAATGGCATTGAATTTTTCTCTAATGATTTTGATAGATTCTATAAAGATTGTGGCATTAAGAGACTAAAGACAACTTTGTATTCTCTGCAACATAATGGAGCAGTAGAAATAATTGATCAAACACTAATGGAGAAGGCTAGGAGTATGCTTAGTGGTCCTCGTCTAGAACAGAGGTTTTGGAATGAAGTTGTTGCCACTACTTGCTACTTGATTAACATGTCACCTACATTAGCTTTGTTGATAAAATGCTTATGGAGGGATGGTCAGGGCACAAACCTTCACTAAGACATCTTAGAGTTTTTGGTTGTGAGGCATATGCATATGTGCCAAAGGAGAAGAAGACAAAGTTCGAGAACAAGGCTATGAAATGTATCTTCACTGGATACAATTATGGTGTGAAAGGATACAAGCTTTGGGACACTATTGCATAGAAGGTAACATATAGTAGAAGTGTTATTTTTAGAGCATCTAAGCCTTCTTTTGTTACATTGTAGCTAGAACAAAGTGAACATAAAGATGTGATTCAACTCCCTTCTACACCTAACAAATATGAATCAAGGCCCCTAGATACAAAAGAAGTTGAGGAGAGCTCATATAGATCTGAATCTTCATAAGCGAAGGAAGACACTCCAATTCATCTTGTTTGAAGCTCTACAAGGCATAGACAACCACATGGAAGGTATTCACCTAATAACTGGAGATGTATTTTTTCTTTGAAAACTAACATAGATGAACCTAGATCTATAGAAGAGGCATTAGGTATGAATGATGCAATGTCCTTGAAGATTTCTATGGATGAAGAAATGGTGGTTTTGAAAAAGAATGATACATGGGACCTGCTACCATTGCCTAAAGGGAAAAAAAAATGTTAATTAAAAATGGGTGTTGAAGAAAATGATTGGTTCAGATGGATGTTTTGAGAAGTACAAAGCATGGTTGGTTGCAAAAAGGTTACTCTCAAGTTGAGGGTGTTGATTACAGTGAGATATTTTCTCTAGTCATTAAAATGACATCCATTAGATTCTTGTTTTCCATTACTACTTCTTATGATCTAGATGTTGAGAAAATGTAACTGAAAATGGGATTCCTTCAAGGTGATTTGGAGGAGGATATTTAGATGACACAACTAGAGCACTACATGGTGAAAGCTAAAGTAATCCTATTTCTAAGTTGAACAAATCTTTGCATGGCCTCAAACAAAGTCCTAGGATGTGGTATGAGAAATTTGATACATATGTCTTGAGTTTAGGGTTTGAGCGCTCTAAATCTGATCACTATGTGTATTATAAATCAGATGGTAATGGTTTCCTGATTATTGCATTATATGCTGATGATATGTTATTTATCGGTAAAGGGAAAGAAATGATTTTAGAACTAAAGTTTCAACTTGCAGGTAAATTTGAAATTAAAGATCTTGGTGCATCTAAACACATTCTTGGGATAGAAATAATAAGAGATAGAGTGAACAGAAAACTATGGCTTGGCCATAGTAAGTATGTCAATTTAGTTTTACAGAGGTTTAACATACATGATTGTAGACCATTATGTGCTCCTTTTTGTGAGGCCCTATTATGTCTGAGACATTCATGTGATAATATTCTTAGTTGACTACTTTGATGGTTGTGTTTAGATATGGTTAATACTATTATTTATGGGTCATGCATTAAATGTTTGGATATATGTATTTTTATATACTTATGTGTGTATGCATATCATTTTGGATTATAGATGATATTGTATGCTTTAATTTAATAAAATCTTTTAAATTATGAAGTATTTATAATTTTGCGTTTAATTTCTACAAAAAATGAGTAGTTTAGATTAATTGTGAAATTTAATAAATATTTTGATGTTAGATATTTTGGATATTTAATATTTAATTGTTCATGTTACTTCAACTATATTTTATGTGATGTACTGATGTTCAAAATTGAGTTCTGCAGGAGGGCAATCTAGATCCCTTTAGTTCAGAGATATTTCAAATGCCCAATTTAATTGATTAATTTTCATATTTTGTTGTGTGAAAACCTACTGGTTATGATCTAGGATATTTGGGTTAATTACCTTGGTACTTTGATTTTAATATTTCTTTGTTTAAATGTTAGTGTGTGGGGAAATATAATTTATTTGTTACTATTTATTTTATTTAATCTTATTGAGATGTGTTATTTAAAAGTTATAATATTCTTATTTCCTTTTGGATTTCCATTTGGAAGTTGAATGGTTTATGTGAAATTTATTTTATGAGAGTAATTTGATTCATTCCTCATGTTGTGCATGCATGCTTGATCTTGGATTTTCTCCTCTTTACTCAATTTTTTTGTTGGAAGAACATTGGATTGTGGGATTGTCTAGAAAGAATGGCAATAGAAGGAAGATTGGAGTACTGGCTAGAAATTTCTATTTTCAAATGGGATTTGTTGGATAAAAATCCAAATTTCTTGTGTTGTTCCTAACTTGGACAGCCAATGTAGGGTTTGACATTCTTTTTAATCTCTTATTTTGAATATGTGATTGATGAGAATAGCTATGATTTTTGGTTTATGTGAAAATAATGGAGTTTTGTATGAAATTTCTATTGAATGAATGGTTATGGTAATACTGGCATGCATGTGTGTTGGGGTTTGGGTGTGTAAAGGGAGTTGATCTCGCTTGAAGGCTGAGAGTCTCCCTCATGTGGGGTTGAGGAAGCCGTGGAGCCTCTCTTGAGGAAGTTGTTGCTATTGTGAAATATGGAGGTCATGGGAGTTTGATGTGTTGAAGGGTTGTAAAATGGAGATGTGTATTGTGTTTGATCGAAGGATTGTATTGCTAATGGTTGTGGTGTGATGGAGGAGATGTGCTAAAGGGTTGTTCAGAGATTTGTTGTGGAGGAATTATTTGAAAAGAAAAGAAATTGTAATTTTGTGGTGGTTTATCCACAAGAGGGAAGGGAATCTACTTTCTCCCTCTTTTTAAGAATCTGAAATAGATTCTTTGTGTGTGAGTCAACTAGTGTTAAGATTTGGTTTTGATTTGTTTTTCTTCAAAAATATTTCATTTGGGCATTTGGAAATTGAATCCCACTTGGGGGTGGGCTTCGAATCCAAGCCCTATGGCTGGGTGGAGAGTGGGACTGGACTATTTAGATTATGTGTGTGTAGGTTTCATCTTGTTACATAATTGAGTTTTATAGATAAAGCAAAGATTCTTGTATGAAAGATGGTACTATGTAAAAAGAGAATGTTAGTATCAATTGAAAGTGATTTATTATTGTATTGATAAAATTTAAATGGAGATTTTTTGAACTTTGGTTTACTCTATTTGAAATACTCTGTATCACAAGCTATGTGGTTGGAAAAACCAATATATTAGCAACAACAATAGTTGTGTTAGAATGCTGGGTTTGCTATCAAGAAAATAGTGTTTTGTTTTGGTTTACAATCCAAACAAATGGTGCCTTCATTTCTGCTTTATATAGGGAAATCTCACAGAGGCATGTTGTTATTATTTCTATTATAAAATCAATGATGTTTTGATTTAGGATTTCATATATATGTTGTTCTTTTTAAAATACCCTACTGACACTAAGATTTCTTTTTATGTATCTTGCAATAGAAGCAAAAAGGAGACAATTTTTATACTAATTAAGGATGATTTTAACCTATGATCAATAATGTGATGCAGCAACATCTAGTGGTGTAAGGGTAATCTTGCATCACCCAAAAAAGATGGTATTTCAAAATCATTGAGGTTGTTTCCATTTATTTTCAAAATTAGTGTTTCTGGTTCCATAATTACTTGAATAATGAGGTAGAACTTTCAGTTTTTCCAAATTGCTAAAAATAGCAAACTGCTATTTTGGAAAGTTTTCATTTGGGCATGGATTGAAGCCAAAATTTATAGGAAGCTTCATAAATGAAAAATAAGACCTTTGGTGAAGGAATCACACAAAGATCATTTGTCAATTTAAAGATATTAAAGTTTTTGTTTCATGAAAAATGCCTAGAACTTATTCAAATTTAGCTTTGAGGCACTAAATGGCCCTATACAGGCCTAAAAATGGACAGAACTAGCAAAGTGGGTTTTAGCACTAGAATGTTCCACAAGCTTTACCATGATTCAAATAGTTTGTCAATCAGACACTTGGATTAAAATTTATGGCTCCCAGAAGTTGACCTATTTTTGGAGGGAGATGAAAATTTGTCATTGACTGCCAAAATAGGCTATTTATGACCATTTTTGGGTACACTTGGTAGTATTAGAGATAAGGGGGAAAGAGTAAAGTCAAGAATAGGTGGGAAAATAGAAACCCTAGAATATTTGGTGTTACAGAAGGCAAAATATTCTAGAGTCTTGAGATAGGTACTTGTAATGTGTTCCAGCTTGTGGAGGATTGATTCCTCTGATTATATTTGAGCTTCTGTAATGTAAGAAGTTGTCCAAATCAATAAAAGAACATTTTATTTTCTATGTACAATTATGTTGTTGTGTGTTTTGTGATTTACCCCCTTCTTCAAGTGGTATTAGAGCAAGGGTTCCTGAGTGTGTAGACAGATCACTGACCCTGAGGCAGTTTGCACTAGGACTTGAGGTTGTGGGTTTGCTGCAGAGATCAAGATGCCTCCATGAAGAAACCATGTTGGAAGAAATGCTTTGACAGATGAGGGTTTTATAGCCCTACAAAGGCAAATCAATGCATTGCAAGAGGATCTGCGAAGAGGGTTTGAGCCAAGAATAAGAAAAGAAAGCAAGGATGAAGCTAAAGAAGATCTATCTAAGGAAGAACAAGACATTGGAGAAGATCTTACAGAAGTTAGGTTGTTGAGGGCCATTTCAAAGATTAGAAAGAGACCCAAGATTGATGTTTCTACCTATCCTAGAGATTTGAATCTAGAATAGCTTATTGATTAGATTAATGATATGGGTGAATATTTAGAGTCTGAAGATGTGGAAGACCCAGATCGGGTCAAGTTTTCTAAAACAAAGTTGAAGGGCCATGCCAGTATTTGGTGGAAGGAGGTCTAGTTAGAGAGGAATAGAAAAGGGAAAAGGAAAGATTACCTTATGGGATTGGATGGTGGAAAAACTAAAGAAATAGTTTATTCCTATGGACTATGAGATGGAGTTGTTGAAGAAGCTGCAAGGATTGAAGCAGCGTAACAAGTCTGTTAAGGAGTATTCAAAATATTTTTTTAAGATTACTATCAGGATAGACCATGCAAAGGCCAATAAGGAGAAGGTAGCCCATTACATTAATGGGTTATGGCCAAGTACTCAAGAGGAGCTGATCCTAGTCATAATGACCACCATAGAAGATGTGTACCAGTTTTCCCTAAAGGTGGAACAGAAGCTGAATAAAAGATCTGAAAGAAAGCAAAGAGGAAGATGTCAAGGTAGAAGGATTGGTTGAAGATCCTATGGAGGCTAGAATGAAGATCAAAAGAAAAGTGAAGAAGCTAGCACCAATCAAAATAAAAAAGGAGATAATGCCTACTGCCCTCATGACCAAAACAATGGTGAGCAAAGAGGAAGAGGAAGAGGCAGACCTAGGAAAGGATCTAGAAGAGGAGATTTTAGAGTAATTTATTTCCATTATGGAGAAGAAGGGCATCGAGCATACGAGTGTCTGCAACATCAAGGATGGAAGAATAGAAGACCTAAAGGTAATGCACAAGTTGCACATGTAGATGAAGATGCATAGTCTGAGCATTCTAAAGATGCTGAAAATTGAGAAACCCTAGTTGTCAAAAGAGCCTTGTTGAATGACGAGAAAGAACCAAATCAAAGGAAGAGCTTATTCCACACTAGGTGTAAATGTGAAGGTAAGTGTTGTGATATTATTACTGATAGTGGAACTACTAATAATCCTGTTTTAGAGGAGATGGTTAACAAGTTGAAGTTGACAAGAGGAAAGAATCCACATCCATATCAGATAACATGGTTGCAGAAGGACCATAGAGCTTTGGTCAATGAACAATGTTTAGTCGAGATTAATATTGGTGACTACCATGATGAGGTAATGTGTGACATCATACTGATGGATGCATGTCATATGTTATTAAGGAGTGTTGTCCATGATGGCCATGCAAACACATATTCCCTAACAAAGGATGGAGTTCATCATAAGTTGAAGCCCTTGAAGGAGCTGGATGAAAAGGTATGTAGTACTGCTATAATTTCCTTGGTAGATGTAGGAAATTTTTAGAGGGTATGAAGCATGACTATCATTAATTTGCATTGATTCCTAAGATTAGTCAAGAGAAATGTAAATATGTACCAACAAAAGTCTCAGATCTGTTGGAAGAATTTTAGGACATTATCTTTGATAATGTATCAGAAGGTTTACCACAAGTGAGGAAGATAAGTCATCAAATGGATTTGATACCAAGAGCTAGTTTGCCAAATAAGGAAGCCCACAGAATGACTCTTGTAGAGAATGAAGAGCTGAACAGACAAGTTAAGGAGTTGTTGAGGAATGTACCGATAAGGGAAAGCCTAAGTCCATGTGTAGTACCTATCGTACTAGTACCAAAGAAAGATGGAGAGTGGTGGATGTGTACAGACTCTCAAGCATTCAACAAGATCATGATCAAGTACAAATTCCCATTACCTAGAATGGATGACATAATTTAATTATTTGAGTGGAGTCAAGTACTTCATGAATATTAACCTAAAGGGTGGGTATCACCAGATCCAAATTAGAGAAGGAGATGAATGGAAGATAGCCTTCAAGACAAAGGAAGGTTTGTAGGAGTGGTTAGTCATGCAAATTGGGCTAACCATTGCACTGACCACATTCATGCAGTTCATGAATGAGGTATTGAAAGAGTTTTTGGGAAGTTTTGTTATTATTTATTTAGATGATATTTTTTATTTTTAGTAAGACTTGGGATGAGCAGCTGATGTATATCAAAAGAGTTTTAGAGAAGATGAAGGAGGAGAAGTTGTTGATGAATTTGAAGAAATGTAGTTTTGCAAAGAAAGAGTTGGTATACCTAGGACTTGTTGTCTCAGAGGAAGGTCTTAATATGGACCCAAAGAAGGTGATGACTATCATTGAATGGCCTATGCCATAGAGTGCTATAGAGGTATTCATGGTTTGGAAAATTTTTATAGAAACTCTATCAAGAATTTTAGTAGCATTTGTGCACCCCTAACTGAGACAATGAGAGGGGATATAATAGAATTTAAATGGACTACAAGAGTAGCTAAGACATTTGATAGATTGAAGTAAAAAGTCATTGAGAAACCTATTTTGGCACTTCCAGATTTTAATAAGGTATTTTAGGTAGATTGTGATATTAGTGGTAGTGCTATAGGAGTTGTTTTGAGTCAAGAAGGTAAGGCCATTACCTATTTTAGTGAGAAGCTTAACAATGCCAAGAAAAAGTATTATATTTATGATTAGGAGTTTTATACTCTAGTTTAGGCTTTGAAGAAATGGAGACATTATTTATTGCCGAAAGAGTTTATTTTATATAATAATCTTCAGGATTTGTAGTATCTTAATATTCAACAAATGTTAAATCAAAAGCACTTAAAATGGGTTAAATTTTTGCAGAGTTATACTTTTCTTTTGAAGCACAAGAGTGGGAAGTCCAACAGAGTTGCAGATGCCTTGAGTAGAAGGCATAATTTATTGACAGAAATGGAGATAGAGGTTGTTGGGTTTGATGAGCTCAAAAGTTTGTATCCTAAAGATCTAGATTTTGCAAAGGCTTGGAAAGCTTGTCTAGAACCTATTTACATTAGACAGGATAATATGGTTGGATTTCACAATCCAAGATGGCATGTTTAGGGGAAGCCAATTGTACATTCTGAGGAGTTCTGTGAGAGAAAACTTGATTAAGGAGAAGCATAGTGGGTGATTAGCTGGACACTTTGGTTGAGATAAGACCATTGCTATTGTTAGTGAACAACATTATTGGCGACAGTTACAATAGGATGTGAGGAAATTTGTGTAGAGTTGTAAAGTGTGTCAAATGGAAAAAGTAACAACTCAGAATGTTGGGCTATATCAGCCACTACCTATACTAGAGAAGCCATGGGATGATATTAGTATGGGTTTTTTTCTTAGTTTACCAAGGACATAGAGAGGACATGATTCCTTTTTTTGTAGTGGTGGACAATATCTCAAAGATGGCACATTTTTTTCCTTGTAAGAAGACTAGTGATGTTCATATTGCAAAGTTATTTTTCAAAGAGGTGGTTAGACTACATGGTCTACCTAAGAGTATAGTTTTAGATCGAGATACCAAGTTTGTTGGTTACTTCTGGAGGACTTTGTGGAAGAAGTTGAACACAAATTTGAAGTTTAGTTCTATGCACCATCCACTAATTGATGGATAGACAGAAGTGGTGAATAGGACTTTGGATAACCTACTACGATGCTTAGTAGGAGATAAGCCCAAGGAATGGGATTAAATTTTACCACAAGAAGAATTTTATTACAACAATTCTGTCAATAGAAGCATAGGTAAATCACCATTCTAGATTGTTTATGGGAGTAGTCTAAAAATGCTTCAGAGTTAAGGAAGATGGACAAGGGAGAAAAGACAAGTGCTAAAGCCAAAGACATTGCAGAACAACTTAAGAGTTTGCATGAAGAGGTGAGAAAGCACATTAATAAGATGAATATTTAGTACAAGGCTAAGGTGGATTAGAAGAGGAGACATAAGGAATTTTAGGTAGGAGATGAAGTCATGGTTCACTTGAGAAAACAGAGGTTTTTAGTTGGAACATATAATAAGTTGAAAATGAAGAAATTTGGACCATACAAAATCTTGAAAAAGCATGACTCAGGAAATACATATGAGGTAGAGCTGCTGAGTGGGATCAACATTTCTCCTATGTTTAATATTGTTGATATAATAGAATATCATGAATGTGGAATAGAGGATTGACCAATAGAAGTGTTGGCAAGAGACGCTATATGGATTCTTGTTTGTTGTCATTGATGGCAACAAAGTTCATCCCACACATTCGCAGGACATGGTATGTCCCTACCGAAAGTCAGAGTGAAGAATGTTGTGGTCCGGTAAACAAGAACAGAGCATGTGGCGAGGTCCGACAGACAGGTCTGGATCTCTCAGAGGAAGTATCTTGGTGAAGTGTAGATTTGGGGAAGTCAAGAGGACTACCTTGAGTGATAGATTCCAATGATTTAGGCTCTGGCAATAGATGAGGAAAAAGATATGAATACTTGAGTACTGGGTTCCTGAGTGACAGTATGAACAGAGGAAGAATTGACTGGCAGAACATCAGACATTATTCTGGATGTGTTACTGATGATGGAAAAGGTTCTTAAGGCATAAGTTATGTTTGGCTGACATAATTGATGACTTCTACAAGTATATTCTTGATCCACATTACTTGGTGTGCAAGGATTCAGCTGATAGATCAGAGTTTGTGAAAAGATTGACTATTCCAGGTGCTGACTAAAAAGGTGATGAAATCACTTGTGTGGATATATATACAAGATGGAATAAGTTGTGAGATGTGTTATGGTTGTTTGTGATGTGTGAATAAAAGTAGAAGAGCAGAGTAAAAGTAGTAAGGAAGATCCGGTATGTGAAGGGAAAGTAGCATAAAAGAAGAGGAAAGATGAAGTGCAGCAGATTAGTATACTGTACCTAACCAGAACTGAACTCCAGCATTTGTAGATGCTCCTAATCAGTTCAAGTATTGTTTTACATTCCTTTTGTAGACAGTGAGTCTCTTGTAGGTAGTATGCCTCTTGCGAGTAGTGTGCTTGGGTAGTGAGCCCTAATTGGCAAGTGCCATTTTGTATTTCTATTCTTCTAACAGAGAATACAATCTTGGGTTAATCACCCCATGGTTTTCTCCCTTAACAGGGTTTCCATGTCAAAATATTGTTGTTGTGTGGTTACACAACACGCCCCATTTTAACTTATCAAAACAGGGACCCAACTTTTGGCTTGGCTTGTGTTGTCTGTTTCTGGCGGTTTGGTAAAAATAAGTCAGGTGCATCATCATGATGAAGGTCAGGATGAGGTTGGTCATCATCATGAGGTTAGTTTGTCAAAGTTCATATTTTGTTTCTATGACCTCATGGTTAGAAAGAGTTTGAAATTCCATGCAGGTTTGCCTTTTACATCACTTGAAAATTCATCCATATGAGGGAGTTATGAGCAGTCAAAGTTTTGGTCAAACCTGATAATTGCTGTATGATGAGCATCATCATCATGATATTTGAAAAGCCCCCTAATAATATCCTGAGGTCGAAACATCCGGACGTCAAGTTTAAGTCGTAGTAGGTTGTCTCGTCGAGGTGGTCCTTTGTGTCGCGAAAGATCATCATCATGATCTCTCTCTATCACCCGATGTAAAAATCATGCAGTCCCGAAACATCCGGACGTCAATCTTAAGTCAAAGTGTGTTTTCCCGTCAAGCAACCTTGGAAACCTCGTAAAGGTCAGCATCATGATATTCTAACATCGCGAGCATCATGATATTCTCTCTATCACCCGATGTGATAATATCATGCTGATGATCATCGTCACCTTGCTTAAGAAACCCACCATCTGCATAATTTGCATGCGCACGACCAAGTCCTGGTGATCATCATCATCAGGATCTTTCAAGGCAGGATCGCATTTCAGAAAATCCTCCTGATCTCCTTTTGCGTGATCATGATGATCACCTTATCTTTCGAAGTGGAGGGTGATATTTCATTCCTTAGTCTTGTTGACATCATCATCATGATCTTTCTCTACCCGACATTTCGTATTATCATCCTGCCGACAAGTATAACCTTTTGCAAACATGATGATGACGATGACGTCACCATCACCTTTCTCCTCCGGCAGGATATTTTCCAAGGCGTAATCCTGTTCGCCTATATGATGATGACGATGACGTCATGTTTTCAGATTAACGAAGGCCACGGATATCCTGATGACGTCATCTGGACGTTCAGCAGGATCATATTTTAGATCACCCAGTGCGTATATGATGATGATGATGTTCATCATCCTGATCTTTTGAGAGGATCACCTTCTTCGCAAAAGGGTCATATTGCATTCATCCACGCGATCATCTTCCTTGGGGGGAACCCGATATTGCATTTATCCCCTAATTTTAACGAAACATGACGGTGACGTCATCCCTTTGCATTTTAACGAAGCCTGATGATGACGATGACGTCATCATGATATTTCTTTCCTGCAGCAGGATCATATTCTAAATCCTCCTATTTGTCTTCATGATGATGATGATGATGAGGTCTTTCTTTCCCCAATATGCAGAAATGAAACATCCTGATGTGCTTTTCATCAGAGCATTAAGAAAGGAGGAGCATCATATTTCATGATATCCTGCGGCTAGATACAGAGGGCATATAGTTGGTCATCCTCCTGATGTTTGGCGTCGGTATAACTGTTGCCGTCGGCCAAGTCTAATATTGTCAACCTGATCATATGTGGTCGCACCGATGCAAACATGATGATGATGACCCGAAACATGCAAATATGATAATGCATGCAAAGCCCGATTCGAAGGATGCTTGAAGGGCGATTATTTCCTTGTATAATTTGAGATCATCATGATCATATTTTGAACCCGATATACAAGAAAATGGGCAAAAACATGAAGCGATGGAAATTTAAAGCCCGATTGCCTGTAGCTGCGCATTTTTGGGGGCTTGTTTAATAAAACGTTTTACTTCCTGTTGTTTATCCGCATGATGATGAACTTAATGTTTGTCTGTTTACTTGCAGGAAGTCATGATGCTGCTGCTGAAGATGAACATTGAAGTCATGATGTGCTGCTGAAGCTGAGCATTGAAGTCATGATGCTGTTAGAGTTGATGCTGAAGCTGATAATTACAAAGTTGCGCATGGAGGCAACATGGGCCAGAAATGAAGAGGATATTGTCAAATATGCTGTTCGCCAGCTGGAGGCCGAATCAGGTTGAAGATGCTGGAATATTATGTGCCAGCTGTACATTTGCTAACTGGCGAAGCATGTGCTTTTCATCTGGACCGTTGTTTGCTATGAGAGGATCCTGATCCTTGGATCATTGTAACCGTTTCTGGCATTTGCTCTATATAAGAGCCAGAGCTTGTCATAGAAAAAAGGGGGGAGGAATACATTAGAATACACAGACGCATCTGGCACAAAAAGCTAATTACTGTAGAATCAATTAGGAGATCGGATTACTGAGACTAATGAGGATAGAATTGTTGAAATGTCAAGGTTCTTTCTTCAGATCACTGTAAATGTACCTATTCTTGAGCATACTGAATGGATATGAAGTTTCAGATTACATCCTGATTGTAAATTTTACGTAATCTTCTTGTTGATTTCTGGATATGTACTGGTGAATGCTGTGTTCAACTGGAAGCGCTTTCATTTCATTACATGTTGTTGTCAACTTTTCCTTTGAAGATTTGCACTAGATCATGCGGATTTGTGGAATGTCCTGGTGAAGTATGATTTCTAGTTTTCCTTCTTTTCATTGCATGTATGGGAGCTTGTATGTGAATCAGTGATCTAAGTCCAGTAGTTTTGGGAATCTCATTCTTTAACCCTTTTTCTTCTTTCAATTTCATAAATTCATCACCATAACTGCAAATCATGATAAATAACAAGCAGAAACAGTGAAATATGCTGAAATCCCGTAGGTAACTGAAGATCATTAGCATATTTGAGTTAAATGCATGTAGTATTGAAAATATCATGCAAGGAATCATAAATAATGATAGAAATCATGCAAATATCAGCCTGTAGGCACATTATTTGACTAACTTCACAGTGCAGAGGTAGAATTGTTGGAGACTTATGCAGAGCAAACATCCGGAGCAGGATATTTGAAGATAATGATGATGAACAGTGCAGAAACACGTAAGGCCCCTGAATGGAAAACAGCAACACACATCAACCACTGAGTAACGTCAGTAGATTAAGACCTAATCAACGGAGACTTGGGATCATGAATTCTTTGAATTCATCGTATCTTTCAAGATGAGTAAAGGTTGTTGTGTAACTTTTATTCTATGTTTGCGAATGACTAACATCACGACCAACATAAATTGGTGCTAGAAGGAGGGCGGACTGGAAAAGACACCGCTGCTTCAGTCATCATTCATATATGCAGGCCCCTCGCTTCTAACGCAACATAAATTGGCGCTAGAAGGAGGGCCGGCCCGGAAGATCACGCTCATCGTCAGTATTTTCAGGTTTGATGGCGTATAGGAGTAAGATGTGTAAATTTGTTCAAGCTTTGAGAATTTGAGCCTTAAACACGTGAGATCTGGTGCTACCGGTCAGAATATCCTGAAAAATAGATCCTGTTCCTGAACAAAGAATTTTGGATTTTCTGCAAATATTGCATAAATATTTCAGCATTTGAGTTAAATGTCTGCAAATGTCTCTTACCTGAGATGTTTTGGTTGCACCTTTGCAAAGATCTAACCCAAAGCATCAAATATTTGTTTGATTTTCTGGACTTTCAAGTTTTAGTCTGAGATATGATAGATCTCCTTAAAATTGCAAAATACTAAAAAAATTGAAGAATAGAGTCTCATTTTGATGGATGTATATGAAAATAATTGTCAAATTAACATTCCTTTATTTCAGGAAACTTTAAATAGGCAGCTTTACCCTCACAGTTTGTCTAACTTTGGTTTATCTACCTGTTGCAGGATACACCAGACTACAGAACACAGTGAAATAAATTGCTTAATTTTCCTTACAAGGTTGGATTTATACTTGAAAGGACTAATATTCTTTCTAGATGTGTTCAGGGTTGAAATTTGCCAGGAAAATGAAGAGATCTGCCAAGAAAATGAAGAAATTATGGAGCAACAAGCAGATGCAGCACCAGAAGTTATTAATTGCCCAAACATTGAAGTAGATCATTCTGAAGATTTTGAATTATACTTGTCTAGAAATATACAGTGTAGTCAAATATTAGGTTTGCCCATTGATGATGTCTTGATTGAAAGCTGGTGCAGATTACATGATGAAGAGCATTCAGAGAGAGATTGTTACCCTTGCTTGGTCATGTTGAAAAAGATTCTAGAAAATACAATAGCTGAATCAGTTCCAGAAGGTAATGAAGACGAAACATCTTTCCTGGATTCATTTTATGGTGAGATTGATAGGAGTTCTCTACTTCCTAATACAAGTAAGGACCAGTCAGTATGCAGGTATGAATCTTGTGAAAATTTTAGAGAAGAAATCACTCATCAGGATAATATTGATTCTAATCCTAATCCTTTTGATAAAGAAGATGAAACATCTTTCCTGGAGTCATTCTATGATAAAGAGAAGTGTAAACAGATGGTAGAGCAATTTAAATGCACTCCTAATGATGAGGTTCCTATGATGGTAACTCAGGGAGTCATAGAGAAGAAAATAAATGCTGATTTATTACCTGACTTCTTTGAATTAAATGATCAAATGCAAGAATGTTGCAGGTTAAAGGAACTAGATCCTCTAATAGATAGAAAATGTGAATTATTTAATGAACAATTCCTGAAAGATGAAGATGTAGAAGACTTTGGAGTTGTTGTGCATAATCGGATGTCACTCCAGAAATATTTTGAAAATGAAACAGGGGAGTGTCCTCATCAAGTGAAAGTTGTTTCTTCATTACAGTCAAATGATTTAGAAATGATAAATTTCTGTATATCAGGTTGTGAAAATAAAGATACTTATTTAGATGCTGATGTGCAGGAAATTGAAGAAAATATTGAGAAGTTTCCTGAACTGGAGGATAAACTGAACATCCAGGACGGAGGGATAAGGCTGGATAAAGATGAAGAATTAATACATCAAAGGTCATACATCCTTCAATTTGAAGAGGGACCAGGCACTGAGCCAAGCAGTGAAAATATAATGACGAATGGAAGACCAACTGCCAATGAAGAAGCATGTCTAGCAAAGCCAGAAATACACCAGGTTGTATTTCTCCTTTCCACAGTAAATAATGTTGAATACTATTTTGATAATGGAAATTCAGAAGATAAGACATGCATATGGATTAATCATGAACATGGTGAGCTTCCCCAATTGCTGATCATCAAGAGTTGTTCTGTTGAATACAGTGAATTCAAAATATCAGAATATTCTTCAGAATATAAAGATAAATTTGCTAGGTTGAGAACCATAACTAATACCCTGATGCTCCTGCACAATCAAAAGAAGTATGCAAATGCAGGTGTCTTTAGGTCTTTTTCTGGTTTTTGTTTGCCTAGTAGTGGTTTGTATATAATTTTGTAGGTTAGTTGTTTGTACAGTCTGCATGTTTGTTTTGCTTTCTTGTTCTGTTCCTGTTGTTTCCTTTTTGTAGGTTAGTTGTTCGTATAGTGTTTCTTTTGTTTTGTGTTGTTTTGGTTGAGTTTTGTTTTGGTAAGTCAAGATGATGCACTTCATCACCTAAGAAAATAACTAAATTGTTAGGATTCAAGTGATGGGATCAGATTTAGATATAGATTGTAATTCATTCTGATAAATACTCATGATCAGGTTTATGATGTCTTTTCATCAAGGTGCCTTTTCTTGTCCAAAGTGAATCAAACACAATGAAACACCTAACAGCCTTGGGCTTGTTGAAGATATGAGTATAGGTGTTAAGTGAAAAATCTAAAGGGACTCCCTTGCTACCAATACAATCTCCAACCTAAAGCTGCAAGTGACTACACCTTGTACAAATGAGCTGACATGATGATATCAAATTTAAAATTTTAAAGGAAAATCAGAAATGAAATAAAATTAGGCCATCTAAGTAACTCTACCGGGGCTATGGACGCCTGCTGGCAGTGGGGCTCTACTTAGGGAGATTGTATAGATAACCTTGCCGGGGTTATAGACACCTGCTGGCAGCAAGGCTCTATCCAGGTTGGCTATGAGGGATGATCTCCAACTATGTAGTTTAACACCAGTTACTTATGTTTTCAACTTGCTTTCAAGATGAGGATAATTAATCATATGCACACACATGATCCTTTGTTAGCACTGTTACCTTGATGAAATTTTATCATTCAAAGATCATGATGATTTTACTTAGACAGAATTAGAACACTATAGATAAATGTGATCACATCACTTGAATCATTTGAATTTTGTTGTTTTCTTTGGTGGCAAGTTGTTGTGTGGTTACACAACACGCCCCATTTTAACTTATCAAAACAGGGACCCAACTTTTGGCTTGGCTTGTGTTGTCTGTTTCTGGCGGTTTGGTAAAAATAAGTCAGGTGCATCATCATGATGAAGGTCAGGATGAGGTTGGTCATCATCATGAGGTTAGTTTGTCAAAGTTCATATTTTGTTTCTATGACCTCATGGTTAGAAAGAGTTTGAAATTCCATGCAGGTTTGCCTTTTACATCACTTGAAAATTCATCCATATGAGGGAGTTATGAGCAGTCAAAGTTTTGGTCAAACCTGATAATTGCTGTATGATGAGCATCATCATCATGATATTTGAAAAGCCCCCTGATAATATCCTGAGGTCGAAACATCCGGACGTCAAGTTTAAGTCGTAGTAGGTTGTCCCGTCGAGGCGGTCTTTTGTGTCGCGAAAGATCATCATCATGATCTCTCTCTATCACCCGATGTAAAAATCATGCAGTCCCGAAACATCCGGACGTCAATCTTAAGTCAGAGTGTGTTTTCCCGTCAAGCAACCTTGGAAACCTCGCAAAGGTCAGCATCATGATATTCTAACATCGCGAGCATCATGATATTCTCTCTATCACCCGATGTGATAATATCATGCTGATGATCATCGTCACCTTGCTTAAGAAACCCACCATCTGCATAATTTGCATGCGCACGACCAAGTCCTGGTGATCATCATCATCAGGATCTTTCAAGGCAGGATCGCATTTCGGAAAATCCTCCTGATCTCCTTTTGCGTGATCATGATGATCACCTTATCTTTCGAAGCGGAGGGTGATATTTCATTCCTTAGTCCTGTTGACATCATCATCATGATCTTTCTCTACCCGACATTTCGTATTATCATCCTGCCGACAAGTATAACCTTTTGCAAACATGATGATGACGATGACGTCACCATCACCTTTATCCTCCGGCAGGATATTTTCCAAGGCGTAATCCTGTTCGCCTATATGATGATGACGATGACGTCATGTTTTCAGATTAACGAAGGCCACGGATATCCTAATGACGTCATCTGGACGTTCAGCAGGATCATATTTTAGATCACCCAGTGCGTATATGATGATGATGATGTTCATCATCCTGATCTTTTGAGAGGATCACCTTCTTCGCAAAAGGGTCATATTGCATTCATCCACGCGATCATCTTCCTTGGGGGGAACCCGATATTGCATTTATCCCCTAATTTTAACGAAACATGACGGTGACGTCATCCCTTTGCATTTTAACGAAGCCTGATGATGACGATGACGTCATCATGATATTTCTTTCCTGCAGCAGGATCATATTCTGAATCCTCCTGTTTGTCTTCATGATGATGATGATGATGAGGTCTTTCTTTCCCCAATATGCAGAAACGAAACATCCTGATGTGCTTTTCATCAGAGCATTAAGAAAGGAGGAGCATCATATTTCATGATATCCTGCGGCTAGATACAGAGGGCATATAGTTGGTCATCCTCCTGATGTTTGGCGTCGGTATAACTGTTGCCGTCGGCCAAGTCTAATATTGTCAACCTGATCATATGTGGTTGCACCGATGCAAACATGATGATGATGACCCGAAACATGCAAATATGATAATGCATGCAAAGCTCGATTCGAAGGATGCTTGAAGGGCGATTATTTCCTTGTATAATTTGAGATCATCATGATCATATTTTGAACCCGATATACAAGAAAATGGGCAAAAACATGAAGCGATGGAAATTTAAAGCCCGATTGCCTGTAGCTGCGCATTTTTGGGGGCTTGTTTAATAAAACGTTTTACTTCCTGTTGTTTATCCGCATGATGATGAACTTAATGTTTGTCTGTTTACTTGCAGGAAGTCATGATGCTGCTGCTGAAGATGAACATTGAAGTCATGATGTGCTGCTGAAGCTGAGCATCGAAGTCATGATGCTGTTAGAGTTGCTGCTGAAGCTGATAATTACAAAGTTGCGCATGGAGGCAACATGGGCCAGAAATGAAGAGGATATTGTCAAATATGTTGTTCGCCAGCTGGAGGCCGAATCAGGTTGAAGATGCTGGAATATTATGTGCCAGCTGTACATTTGCTAACTGGCGAAGCATGTGCTTTTCATCTGGACCGTTGTTTGCTATGAGAGGATCCTGATCCTTGGATCATTGTAACTGTTTCTGGCATTTGCTCTATTTAAGAGCCAGAGCTTGTCATAGAAAAAAGGGGGGAGGAATACATTAGAATACACAGACGCATCTGGCGCAAAAAGCTAATTACTGTAGAATCAATTAGGAGATCGGATTACTGAGACTAATGAGGATAGAATTGTTGAAATGTCAAGGTTCTTTCTTCAGATCACTGTAAATGTACCTGTTCTTGAGCATACTGAATGGATATGAAGTTTCAGATTACATCCTGATTGTAAATTTTACGTAATCTTCTTGTTGATTTCTGGATATGTACTGGTGAATGATGTGTTCAACTGGAAGCGCTTTCATTTCATTACATGTTGTTGTCAACTTTTCCTTTGAAGATTTGCACTAGATCATGCGGATTTGTGGAATGTCCTGGTGAAGTATGATTTCTAGTTTTCCTTCTTTTCATTGCATGTATGGGAGCTTGTATGTGAATCAGTGATCTAAGTCCAGTAGTTTTGGGAATCTCATTCTTTAACCCTTTTTCTTCTTTCAATTTCATAAATTCATCACCATAACTGCAAATCATGATAAATAACAAGCAGAAACAGTGAAATATGCTGAAATCCCGTAGGTAACTAAAGATCATTAGCATATTTGAGTTAAATGCATGTAGTATTGAAAATATCATGCAAGGAATCATAAATAATGATAGAAATCATGCAAATATCAGCCTGTAGGCACATTATTTGACTAACTTCACAGTGCAGAGGTAGAATTGTTGGAGACTTATGCAGAGCAAACATCCGGAGCAGGATATTTGAAGATAATGATGATGAACAGTGCAGAAACACGTAAGGCCCCTGAATGGAAAACAGCAACACACATCAACCACTAAGTAACGTCAGTAGATTAAGACCTAATCAACGGAGACTTGGGATCATGAATTCTTTGAATTCATCGTATCTTTCAAGATGAGTAAAGGTTGTTGTGTAACTTTTATTCTATGTTTGCGAATGACTAACATCACGACCAACAATTGTGTCATGTGTATTTCCATTTCATGATTATGTTTGCTCATTTGGATTAATGTTACATTGATTATTAATAAAGTTTAGAAAGCAGAAATAATTAGGATAACTGATTCACCCCCCTCTTAGTTATCAACAATTGGTATCAGAGCCAAGTTCCTCCTAATAGAGTCTAACATCTTGAGGAAGATCTAGGAATTCAAATGGATGCATATGGTTTGAGGGAGCAACTCAAGATTGCCCTTGATGATCTTGAACAGTCAAACTCTGAAGTCAATGAATTAAAGGAAAGACTCAAACATGCTGATGATTTCATGAGAGAACTAAAAGATGAATTAAGTCTCTCTATGAAAAAGAGAAAGGAGTTGCTTCAGCAATTGGAAAGTCAAGGTGAAGTAGATGATGTAAATGAAGAGCTAAAGGAGAAAACCAAGTTATGTGAAAAGTTATCAAAAGAAGTCATTATGGTAAGACATGAAATGAAATCAAGAGTTATGAAGTTTACCCAAGAAATTGAGGAGAAAAGAAAAACTAAAGATAATTTAAGACAATCTCTCAAGGAGAAATTAGAAGATTGCCACCAAATGGATAGAATTATCAGACATCTTGAATCTGATGTTGAAGATGCTAAAGAAAATGAAGAAAAACTTGAGGATCAAATTATCTCTCTCAAAAGGGATCTTCAAACAGCAAATGAATATAAAGAGAAATTCAAGATAAGTTTTGCTCGACTTGAAGTTCTTCTTGGAAGTCAAAAGAGGGTAGATGACAAGTGTGGTTTGGGATATGAGAAAGGAGAAAGCTCTGGATCTAGTTAGAAGAATTTTGGATCAGAAAATACAAGGAACAGGCCTAGAAGGCCTCTGGTAAGATAGCCTAATGCTCAAAGATATCCATCCTTCAATGGATACTGCCACAACTGCAATAATTTTGGTCATAAAGCTAATCAGTGTAGAAAAAGAATGAATCAGACTAATTCATCCTTCTCCAGATAGTGTTTTAACTGCAAAAGGTATGGTCACAAATCTCATGAATGCAAAAACATGCAAATGAACAAATCATTCAATGGTAGATGCTTTGCATGCAATAGAATAGGTCATATGGCTAATCAATGCAGATCAATAGGATATCAATCAAATATGCAAAGAAATGTTGTTTGCCAAATTTTCAATAGATCTAGTCATATTGCAAAATTCTGTAGAAGCAAGAATCAGGACAAGAGAGGTCTGGTATATCATAATCAGAATCAAGATAAGGGAAAACAAAAAGTGAATGCAAATGAAGTTAAAAGTGAAATGAACAAGATTTGGGTAAAGAAAAGTACAGAGAATGCAGAGGTTAGATCCACACCAGACTCTGGTACTGATATTCCTTCTAGAAATTAAAAAGTGAGCTCTAGCTTAGGGGGAGACACAAAGAAAACCTTGTTCCCCCATCCAGTTATTTGGTGCTAGAACTAGCACAAGAAGAGTTGCGGATTGAAGGGTTCTTAAGGGAAACATCCAAACAAACTATGGTTAAGATCTGGAAGATCTGCAAGATGTTTAAAGATCAGGATTGATCCGGTTCTTCAAGTCATCCAAATAAGGCAAACTGGAATAACTTAGGTTGAGCATTTATTGCAACCTGACATTAGGGTTTGCAGAGCAATATAAGGGTTTTCTCATTAAGCATTTGTTCATTCTGCATTCAAGAAGAAAAGAAAAGGAGCTTTGTAAACAACTTCTCCCAAAAGATCAAGACAATTCTTCATACAGCTCAATCTGGATTTCATTGTGTGCCCTAAACTGCACAAAAGGTATCCTTCATTCTTGATATCCTTTAATAAGATTCTTTGATGATGGCTACTTTGAATATGGTAAAGATTTTTGACAGACCTCACCCCACATTTAAGAAACATCCATACAAATCCTTGGAGGTAGATCTCCTAGGAGCATTTTCCAGTGTTCCGCATGGCGTATTGCATACAGAAGACATTAGGGTTTACATACATGCGAGTATTGAAGAATTTGGGGAATCAAAGTTAGTAGATATCTATCACAAACAGTTGATAGATGATTCTTTTGAGATTAAACATCAGTATAAAGCCATCAGGGATAAGCATTTTGCATAGTGCATTCATTTCCCCTATTTTGAAGAAGATGAATGGGTCCAGTATGTATTGAGTAGAGTG
This sequence comes from Cunninghamia lanceolata, assembly GCA_027924645.1. Taxonomy (NCBI): domain Eukaryota; kingdom Viridiplantae; phylum Streptophyta; class Pinopsida; order Cupressales; family Cupressaceae; genus Cunninghamia; species Cunninghamia lanceolata. The sequence goes on along the minus strand of BSBN01000140.1, from coordinate 16,424,384 downwards.
CATGACAATTTCCTATGGTTGAATAAACCATTCAAGATCACCAAAGATGCAATTAGGGTAGTAACCGGTCTACACTCATCCGGTGGAATACCTGTTCTCAAGTCTGTCAAGAATCAGACAGTACCTGATGGAACCAGATCAAAATTTGACAAGAGAGCTATGACAATTAAAGACATCATTGAACTGGATGTCAAATTTGCATCCATGATAAATGGTTACAAGATTTATCACTCTAGTAGGGAAAATTTAGTACTGGGAACTACAGTTTACATAGCCTATCAAATGCTAAAAGAAAATGCTGACTATGATTTGTGTGAGCTTCTTCTAAGCCAACTTTTGGAAAATTTGCAAAAGATTAAGAAGGATAAGAAGAACTCCTTCAAGTATGGTGGCTTGAAACTTTACCTATTCTTTTATTACATGACTGAGCTTCCAGGATCCAATGGATGGGTATGGTAGAATGACAGACCGGTTGCCATCCAAATCAGAGACTATTTGCATGGGCTTGGGGATGCTAAAGTGAGAAATATAGCCCTGTGGGCTTATTTCAAGAATTTTTAGAACATGATGCAAGCAAAAGAAAGGATTCCCTAGTCTCTTGTTGAGAAATACAAAGACACAATTTGTTTTATGGTAGAGACTAATCAGTGCCTAATGGAGGTAGTAGAACCAAGAACTGTATGGATCATGCCCATGGGGTATGAAGTTGATGAACAAATTGTGGAGCTGCATGTTTAACACATGCTAAGTCAACCAAAGGATCCAAAGGCAAAAAGGTTTGGAACCTTTGAAGAGCTGAGTATAAAAGTTCATGTGGAATTCAGACAACCAAAAATGAAGAGGAAAGTAAGAAAAGAAGTTGAAAAAATTGTAAAAGGCTTAGGCATCTCAAAGGAGGCTCTTGATGCCAATAGAGAAAAGGTGGAAAGGGTAGAGAAAGAGAAGAAAGAGGCAGAAAAGAAAAGTAAGGATAGTGTTCCAGTCAAATCTTCCACCTGAACCAGATCATCAAAGTGATCAGCACCTGTCCCTGCTAAAAGCTCAAAACTAGAAATCCAAGCATCCAGAAAAGGAGAAAAGAGAACAAAGAAAAAGGCAACAAGGTCCTATGTTAGCCTAAAGGATGATGAGGAAACTGAATCAGATGAGGAGATAAGGAAACTGAAGAAGAAGAAGAAATCATCTGGTGAACACTCTACCGGTCAAGGAGAAGAAGAGAAGGAAGAGGAATTTGCTGAAAAACACACTCTATCCTTAGATGTTGTAGTGAAAGCAATCACTGTGGATGGGAACTTGCAACCCTTAAGAGAATTCTATGATGAATATAATGAAGCAGATAAAAAGATTCTTGAGGAAGCCACAGTTCAGTTTTTGAAAACTTACAACAAAGCTTTTATTGAAATTATTTCTCTAATTCCCAAAAGCTTAGAGAAAAGGCTTGAAATGAGGAAGAACAATGCTCGAGCAAAAGATCTCGAGATCCAGGAACAAGTCACCATTCAGCTCTTCCCTTCAATCACTCTGCAGCAAATGAATATGATCTTTAAAGATTGCAAGGATGAGTTCTAGAGCAAAGCCAGGATGAATCAGCTCATGCTTGGTGAAACTGACAAAGTGGCAAGAGAGACTTACGAGATCCTCTGAAATGCTCTTAAAAAGTTCAACATTCCCATCATAGAGGACTCTGGTAAAGAGAAGGGCTCAGAATCCTCTATTCTGGAAGAGGTGGCTCATGAACAAACAAATATCTCTCCTCCAGTTTCCCCTACAGCTTCCGGATCCAAAGGAGAAGATAGAATATAGGATAAAGAAGCAGAAGTGAATGAAAAAGAAGTTGACAGTACCAAGGTTGCAGAGGGAGAGAAGACCTCAACAGAGAAGACCACAACTGCTAGTGGTAAGTATGTAGAAGGAGAGAAAGCTCTAAGGGACAGCTCTAAGAATGTAGAAGAGAAGAAACATCTATCTCCGGCAAGAGACACTGCACAAACTGTCCAAGAATTCCTAAACAAAGAAACAATGGAGATTGATGAACCGAAGCTTCTACAAGGACCATTTAATTTTGATCCTCTTTCTATGGTACAGACAATGAAGATAGCTTCATTTACTAATGCAAAGGCTAAAGAAAAACTCCTAAAGTCTCATATGGAAGACTATGAGTTGATAGAAGCTACTTCCGGAGTGCTAGAAAAGATTATGCCATCGTTTCAGAAGGATCCCACAGCCTCCTCATCTGGTAATCTCAAAACTCTAGTCAATAGTGTTAGCACACATTTTGATTCTCTAGAGAAGTCAGCTGAAGAAAAGGTCCAGAAGGAGTTTTTGGATAAGAGATTCTCAAAGGTACAAGGGTTGATCATTAATGATAGGAGAAATATGAATATTGGGATAAAGAGCTTAGAAAATGCTCTTAAAGATGGCGGTGAAGTATATAAATTTTGTATTTCCTAGTCCAAAGCAACAGTGGAGATTGAGAAGAAAATGAAAGAATAGGAGGATAAACTGATAAAACTTTCTCAAAATTTTGATCCACTTTCTACATCAATAATAAATCAAGAATGTCAAACGGTTGTAGTTTTAAATGAAATTAAGAAGCTTGAAAAAGAGAAGAAAAATAGAATCAGTAGGTTGAGTAAGCTCAGAGGGATACTTGTCCCTAAGTTAGAGGCCATGCATGAGGCCATCAAAGAAACTCAAATCACAGCCCAGACCAATGATCCAATAGATCTAAAAAGGGCAGATACATTTGCATTCCTGTTGAGCAGCCATGTATCAATTTTGGACAGATTGAAGCAAAGTTGGGCTACAGAATTCATTCAATTGAAAATAACTTTTGCAGATATACTAAAGTTTATGTAAAGTATAACCGGAAAATATACTTATGAGACCAAGTATAGTTGATTTTTTTTTTTGGGGAATTTTGGTGTGCGGACCCTACACTTTGCCATTGATATCAAAGAGGGAGTGAGGAGCAGTGAAAATGAGGAATCCAACTAAGGGGGAGCTCTGGAAAATGTATATACAAATAGAGCATCATCCAAGGGGGAGCATAGTGTAAACACTTAGCCATTTTTCACTAAGTTTTGCCATCAATGCCGAAGGGGAGAGATTGTTGGCAAGAGACACTATATGGATTCTTGATTGTTGTCATTGATGGCAACAAAGTTGGTGCAGGAGCACCTAATAGAACATTGTGGAACAAGGAGGCATCAGTGAATAAGAGAAGAGTCCATGGAGTCCATCAAGTCAAATGGAATAGCCTAAAACCAATAATGACATATTGTAATGGTCAAGATGATGTAATGTTTAAATGTCTTGAGGGTCCTAGTAAGGACCCTAGGACCAAAAATGATGTAAGTTGGGCCAATAGTGCCCCTAGAGTCAAATAGAGGTGTCTAAGATCAATAAGAAGGTTTACTAAACCTAAGAAAATCAAACATGATGAATTAATAAGATAGGAGTTCATTAAATAAGGTGAAAATCCTTTAAACCAAAGTTCAGAAATTCAAATTTTTGTAATGAGCATTTACGCGGGAAAAACCATTTTGAGTAGTTTTTGGTAGTTTTACCCACTCCAACCAATGGAAATTGGTTGTGGAAGTTGGGGCAGAGGTCATAAAATCATATTCAAGTCATTTGATGTACGGACAAGTACCTTGGGGGGAGTTTAGAGGTGCACAAATTGAATAAAAACAGAATTTTCTGATTTTTTCTGTAAATCTGCTGTTGCAGGCCATTCCATTTCTTTGTACGGAACTGTTTTGATCTGAAACCAATTGGATGTGGTATGGGATTGAGTTAACTTTCATTTTCAATTGGTTTGAGGTTTTTATAGTGAATTTTGAGGGAGATATCACGTTTTTTCTGGAACTGCCTGTTTGACTGTGAAAACAGGGATTTTGAGGGTTTGCGATGCATTTTTGGACCTTTCCATGAATGTAGGATTTTTATTCTCATGGAATAGGTCCTTATTAACATGTAACATATGTTTATAACCCTGACAAAGCAGGAGGAGTGTAAATGGGAGAGGTGATCACCGTTTGGAGTCAAGTTTGCATGTGAAAAGAACATGAGAATGGTGGCATGGTTATAGCAGCCGGAGATCCGTCTTAACAAGGTGATATTTTTATGATTGATGTTGTTTAATATGGTCAATAAGATGGTGTTGGACCTTTGAATGAGATCTGGAAGTGATTGGAAGTGGGAGAACTAGGAAACCCTAGGTTTTGAGGCCTAGAAATGAGATTTTTGTATTGCAAACCTTAAATGTGCAAACCTCCTAATAAGACCTGAAAAATCCTTGGTTTTGAACCCTTTCCTAAGACTTTTTTCAGGTTTGAAGTGTGTGGGACAAGTTTGTCATAGGGTTCCTTTGTAAAATGGTCAATTTAGGCCTTATAGGAAGGCAGCAGGGTGTTAGGACAGTCACATTTCATCCAAAACAATAGTAGGTGAGTTTGAGATATGTTTTAGAACTCAATAGAGGGTATCCAAATCAGTAATTGTTTTCAAGAGTGTTTTGGGAAAGTTTAGAGAAAAGTACAGTTTAGTCGCTGAACAAGACTACAAGGATTAGGCCTATTTAAGGGGAATTGTCAAGAATCTATCAAATTGGTTTGTGAAACCTTTGGAACCTTGTTGGTTGGGGTAGGTTGAGACCCTAGAAGGTGCTAAAATTCATCTGAGAAGTTGGAATCCAAACTTGAGCCCTTTGGTGGAGTTTAGGACAAGAAAAAGACTAGTGAAGTCTTGCTGATTGAAGCCCACATTTGGTCTAAACCTTTTGTTCTTGTTAAATTATCTCTAAGACCTAACACCTATGCATCATAGTGGTATCAGAGCAGCAAGTAGGTCCTTGAGGGAGTGGTAGGATCTTGTGAAACAATAAGGGTTTGTGAAAGTGTGAATATGGCTCCTAAAAATCAAATGGCTAGGGAGAACAATGAATTGAGAGAAACCTTAGAGGCAAGAGAAAAAGAGTTGAAGGATAGAAAAGAACAAGATGGTGCAAGAGAAAGAGAGTTAAGACAAGTGAGAAGGGAGAATGCATCAATCTTGGCAAGGTTGGAAGCATTGGAAAAAAATTCTAGAGGGGATGAACAAGATGATCAAGAAGGAAATGATGGAGGACCTGAGAAGGTAGATGAGAACACTCCTGATGATGAGTTGGATGTGGAAGAAAGGAGATTTGTGAGATTGCTTAAGGCAGTCCAAGGAAGTGGAACAAAGGCAAACATAGAGTTACCTATCTATCAAGGGAAGATGGATAGTGAAGAGCTATTAGGGTGGATAGATGCCCTTGAAAAATTTTTTGAGTATGAGGAGATGAGTGATGAGAAGAAGATTAAATTTGCAAAAACAAAGTTGAGAGGGACAGCACTTACATGGTGGAGTAGTGTGCAAACAGAAAGAGTGGCTAGAGGTGGAACAAGAATCACTTCTTGGGGTAGGATGAAGGATATGATGAAGGATCAATTTCTTCCATCCGATTACTCCATTCAAACAAAGAGGATGAGGCAGAATTTGAAACAAGAGGACATGGATTTTATGTCCTATATTGAGCAATTTCATAAGCTTAGTATTAGAGGAGGATTGGAAGATGAAGAAGAAAAAGTGGCAAGATACCTTAATGGGCTTAGGTATAACTTGCAAGATGAGATTGGTTTGACAATACCAAAATCACTTGGAGAATGTTTTCAGTTAGCCATCAGGGCTGAAGAAAGGGTGAAGATGAAGCAAGAAAGACAAGGAGGTAGTGGAAGAGGATATAGAGGTAGGGGCAGACCTACTAATGAAGGACAAAGCAGCAATGAGAAAGGCAAAGAGTTTTCTTCAGATCAGAGAGGTGGATATAGAGGTGGAGGTAGGTTTGGATTAGGTAGAGGAGTATTCACAGGTAGGTGTTATCATTGCAATTAAGTGGGACACACATCTTTCAAATGTCCTAAGAGAGATGATGCTGATAAGAACAAGGAGAGAAGAGTTCATTTGGCACAAGAAGAGGAAAAGAAAGAAGACCAAGAACCAGCACCAGCCTATCCAGTTACAGATGGAGAATTGCTCATGGTAGATAAAGCCAAAATGCAACAAGCACCACAGGTATCCATTTTCAAAATTAATTGTTTAAGCCATGGAAAAGTATGCAAGTTGATTATAGATTTAGCTTCACATGATAATCTAGTTTCTTGGGATATGGTGCACAAGTTGGGATTGAAAACATTTGATCATCCTAGTCCTTACAAAGCCACTTGGGTAAGTCAAGAACAACAAGTAAGGGTTAATCAGAGGGCATATGTTGATTTTTCCATTGGTCCATATCATGATTCTATTTTATGTGATGTTATTTCAATGACATGTGGGCATATGATTTTGGGAAGACCATGGCAACATTTAAGGAGGACAATTCATGATGGTTATACTAATAACTATTTGGTGCACAAAGATGGTAAACAATTTAGATTAATCCCTTTACCTTGTGGAGACAAGAAGGAACATGTTACTATCTGTTTTGGAGAGAAATTGAAGTTGGATGTGCAGGTTGAACAACAAGAACAGTTGTAGCAGAAGAAGGTCTATGACAGTCCTAAAGGATAGCAAGTTTGGAACTTACATTGCATCAAGGTGGGAGACATTGAATGCCCTATAGGGAGGCAGGAAAAGGAAGGTAGACAACATACCTTACAGAGGAGAACAAATCAGATGGAGAAGGAAGAAGCATTGCAGAAGCAGGGTCCTAAGCAAGGACATTCAAACATGTTTTATGATACTAACATTGGTTGTGAAAGCTATGCAGGTAGGAGGAGGAAGATAACCTTTGGAGAGTTCATGTTCCTTGTCACAAATCAGAGGAACATTTCAACAAGACTGCAGGATGTTTGGAGCAAAGCATATTACTCTTGGGACAAGAGTTTTTATCATGCTGGGGAGTATGGTGCAGGAGCACCTAATAGAACATTGTGGAACAAGGAGGCATTGGTGAATAAGAGAGGAGTCCATGGAGTCCATCAAGTCAAATGGAATAGCCTAAAACCAATAGTGACATATTGTAATGGTCAAGATGATGTAATGTTTAAATGTCTTGAGGGTCCTGGTACGGACCCTAGGACCAAAAATGATGTAAGTTGGGCCAATAGTGCCCCTAGAGTCAAATAGAGGTGTCTAAGATCAATAAGAAGGTTTAATGAACCTAATAAAATCAAACATGATGAATTAATAAGATAGGAGTTCATTAAATAAGGTGAAAATCCTTTAAACCAAAGTTCAGAAATTCAAATTTTTGTAATGAGAATTTAGGCGGGAAAAACCATTTTGAGTAGTTTTTGGTAGTTTTACCCACTCCAACCGATGGAAATTGGTTGTGGAAGTTGGGGTAGAGGTCATAAAATCATATTCAAGTCATTTGATGTACGGACAAGTACCTTGGGGGGAGTTTAGCGGTGCACAAATTGAATAAAAACAGAATTTTCTGATTTTTTCTGTAAATCTGCTGTTGCAGGCCGTACCATTTCTTTGTATGGAACTATTTTGATCTGAAACTAATTGGATGTGGTAGGGGATTGAGTTAACTTTCATTTACAATTGGTTTGAGGTTTTTATAGTGAATTTTGAGGGAGATATCACATTTTTTCTGGAACTGCCTGTTTGACTGTGAAAACAGGGATTTTGAGGGTTTGCAATGCATTTTTGGACCTTTCCATGAATGTAGGATTCTGATTCTCATGGAATAGGTCCTTATTAACATGTAACATATATTTCTAACCTTGTCAAAGCAGGAGGAGTGTAAATGGGAGAGGTGATCACCGTTTGGAGTCAAGTTTGCATGTGAAAAGAACATGAGAATGGTGGCATGGTTATAGCAGCCGGAGATCCGTCTTAACAAGGTGATATTTTTATGATTGCTGTTGTTTAATATGGTCAATAAGATAGTTTTGGACCTTTGAATGAGGTCTGGAAGTGATTGAAAGTGGGAGAACTAGGAAGCCCTAGGTTTTGAGGCCTAGAAATGAGATTTTTGTATTGCAAACCTTAAATGTGCAAACCTCCTGATAAGACCTGAAAAATCCTTGGTTTTGAACCCTTTCCTAAGACTGTTTTTAGGTTTGAAGTGTGTGGGACAAGTTTGTCATAGGGTTCCTTTGTAAAATGGTCAATTTAGGCCTTGTAGGAAGGTAGCAGGGTGTTAGGACAGTCACATTTCGTCCAAAACAACAGTAGGTGAGTTTGAGATATGTTTTAGAACTCAATAGAGGGTATCCAAATCAGTAATTTTTTTCAAGAGTGTTTTGGGAAAGTTTGGAGAAAAGTACAATTTAGTCGCTGAACAAGACTACAAGGATTAGGCCTGTTTAAGGGGAATTGTCAAGAATCTATCAAATTGGTTTGTGAAACCTTTCGAACCTTGTTGGTTGGGGTAGGTTGAGACCCTAGAAGGTGGTAAAATTCGTCTGAGAAGTTGGAATCCAAACTTGAGCCCTTTGGTGGAGTTTAGGACAAGAAAAAGACTAGTGAAGTCTTGCTGATTGAAGCCCACATTTGGTCTAAACCTTTTGTTCTTGTTAAATTATCTCTAAGACCTAACACCTCTACATCAAAAGTTCATCCCACACATCCATAGGACATGGTATGTCCCTACCGGAATTCAGAGTGAAGAATGTTGTGGTCTAAAAAACAAGAACAGAGCATGTGGCGAGGTCCGACAGATAGGTCCAGATCTCTCAGAGGAAGTATCTTCATGAAGTGCAGATTTGGGGAAGTCAAGAGGACTACCTTGAGTGATAGATTCCAAGGATTTAGCCTTTGGTGATAGATGAGGAAAAAGAAATGAATACTTGAGTATCAGGTTCCTAAGTGACAGTATGAATAGAGGAAGAACTGACTGGCAGAACATCAGACACTATTCCAGATGTGTTACTAATGATGGAAAAGGTTCTTAAGGCATAAGTTATGTTTGGCTGACATAATTGATGACTTCAAGTATATTCTTGATCCACATTACTTGGTGTGCAAGGATTCAGTCGACAAATCAGAGTTCTTGAAAAGATTGACTATTCCGGGTGCTGACTAAAAAGGTGATGAAATCACTTGTGCGGATATATATACAAGATGGAATTAGTTGTGAGACATGTTATGGTTGTTTGTGATGTGCGAATAAAAGTAGAAGAGCAGAGTAAAAGAAGTAAGGAAGATCCAGTATGTGAAGGGAAAGCAACATAAAAGAAGAGGAATGATGAAGTGCAGCAGATTAGTAAACTGAGCCTAACCGGAACTGAACTCTAGCATTTGTAGATGCTCCCAATCAGTTCAAGTATTGTTTTACATTCCTTTTGTAGACAGTGAGTCTCTTGTAGGTAGTGTGCCTCTTGTGAGTAGTGTGCTCAGGCAGTGAGCCCTAATTGGCAAGTGCCATTTTGTATTTCCATTCTTCTAACAGAGAATACAATCTTGGGTTAATCACCCCATGGTTTTCTCCCTTAACAGGGTTTCCACGTCAAAAATATTGTGTCATGTGTATTTCCATTTAATGATTATGTTTGCTCATTTGGATTAATGTTACATTGATTATTAATAAAGTTTAGAAAGCAGAAATAATTAGATAATTGATTCACCCCACCCCTCTTAGTTATCAACAAGAAGAACAGTGGAGTATTCTGGCATCTACTACAATGGAGGAGATAGAAGAGATCTTGGATAGCCATTTGGGAAGGAGTACTCAGAATAGGCAATATGAAGAATATCTAGCGAAGTGGAAAGCAAGGCCTATTGAAGATTGTTCCTAGTTATCAAAGGCAAAAATGGATCATTTGGGGTTTTCCTGAAACACCTATGATGTGACAAGGTCACTTCTCAAAATTACCCTGGGTGTCTGATGCAAGAGCATCCAGTGGTGTACGGGCAATCTTGCATCACCCCAAAAAAGATGATATTTTAAAATCATTGATTTTTTTTGTATCTTTTCAAAATTAGTGTTTTTAGTTCCATAATCGCTTGAATAATGAGGTACAACTTTTAGTTTTTCCAAACTGCTAGAAATAACAAACTGCTATTTTTTGAAAGTTTGCATTTGATCATGGATTGAAGTGAAAATTTATAGGAAGCTTTGTAAATTAAAAATAAGATCTTTGGAAAAGGAATCACACAAAGATCATTTGTGAGATAAAAGATATTAAAGTTTTTATTTCCCCCAAAATGCCTAAAAATTATTCAAATTTAGGTTTGAGGCACTAACCAGTCTTGTACGAGCCTGAAAATGAGCAGAACCCACAAATCTAGTTCTTAGCATGTGGAGTACTCCATGATATTTTCAATGCTTCAAACAGTTCATCAATCAGACATCTAGATCAAAAGTTATGGCTCTTGAAAGTTGACATATTTTTGGAGCATGCTAATTTTGAAATTTGGTTGTTGACCACCAAAAAGGGCTATTTATGACCATTCTTAGGAACCCTTGGCAATAGTAGAGATAAGGGGGAAAGTGTAGAGTCAAGAATAGGTGGGAGAAAAGAAACCCTAGTAGATTTGGGGTTACATAAGGCAAAAGATTCTGGAGTCTTGAGATAGGTAGCTATAATGTGTTGCAGCCTATGGAGGATTGATTCCTCTGATTGTATTTGAGATTTTGCAATGTAATGAGTTGTCCAAATAAATAAAAGCACATTCTATTTTTTGTGTACAAATTCTATTATTATGTGCTTTATGATTTACCCCCTTCTTCATAATGATAACAACAATATTTTGTAATAGTTATATTTCAAACTTGTTAAATATTTGAAGATGTTTGAGTAAACAATGCTTTTGTTTTATTGTATTATGGCTACTAAGGTAGACATGGACTTCCATGTTTACTATGACTCCCTTGGGTGGAATGGGCATAGTGGGGGAACCATGGATTTTCCTTAGCCCATGGTTGGGGTTGTTGTGGGTCTCGACCTAGCTGAGCCACCATAGGACAACCGCGACCTTATATAAACTTTGACATGCCTTAAACTTAGCGATTGTTAATCTTATCACTTTCTTAAATGTATACACACACACACACACACACACACACACACCCTTGGATTTGATGTTAAAATATATGTATAAATCAATATTCTAGATATATCATTTTGCTTACAGATCTTTGCTATGAGACTCAAATTTGTATTATGTAATAGGTACGTAAATATGAGTGAGTATATATATAGTCATTTAAATATGTATCTTTACTTATTTAACTTAGAATATAGAATGAGAAAAGATATGTATTTAAATTACCATATATATATATATGAATATTTAAATGTTATTATTTTTGTCATTGTGAATTGAGAGAAAAGAAAGAAGTTAAATATGTTCTTATTATTTCCGCTAAGAGTATAGATGTACTTCTATATTTGATAAGGAAATTGAATTAGATCAGTTGAAGTTATGTTATATCTTTGTTTAAGTTGTAAGTGGATGATTTAAATCTAACTTAGAATTAAAGGATGGCATTTGCTTTACCCATTCATTTCTTGTGTTATTTAATTTATTTGTTTAATCAAGTTAATTCTTGTTCAATACCTATAGTAGAATCATTAGACTAATTGATAAGATCCTTTCTTCTGTAGTCCAAACAAGCAACATTCTCCTATTAACAAATTGACATTAGTAAGAAACTTGTGTAACTTAGGTAAACCAAACTCCTCAACTATTCAAAATAAGTGTTCAGAAAGAAAACAAAAAATTGTCCATTTTTGTGTTCATGTCCGAACTTTTAGTGTTAAATAAGGGTGGGCATGACATTAGTTATCAGATCCTAGGTTACCACACTTTGGGAACTCTGGGGAAATTTTGTAATTATGTAACATGTTCCTCTTAATTGTAGAATTCCTTCTTGTCAAAGGTGTAATCATTCCATGTCATCAAAATTAGATCATTCTAAGGAGCATGCCTATCATGGGTCCCAGATACTTTAGACCCTGTAGTAATTGGTGGATGTCATATTGGATAGACTTTTTCCACCTACTACTAACCCAAATATTAATCATAAGTAACATCATTTAGATGAGGACCACTCTATTCCTTGAGAGCATAGAAAAAGCCCTGATCAAGGAATAGTAGAGCATACAATGAAAGGGATTCATGAATCAGGACATTATGTAACCCATCCTTGTTTTATATTAGTACATCATGATGCTCCCATTAATGTAGATAAACAAATTAGGGAATTTGGTGTAGGAGTACCCAATCCACATTGCCCTCCATGAGGCATTTAACTATTTAATATTCATTTTGATGTTTCCAATAAGGTCCTAAAAGACCATTCAATGTAATAAGGTTTGTTTGACCAATGCATGTCATTTTAGTTTGCATCTAGGTTTATGTTGTAAGTCCCTAGGACACTTGTCGAGCTGTAATCACAAAGGTTGTTAGGAAGTTGAAGTTTGTTAGATCTCCTAGCCACTTGGAGTTAATTCAATGCTAATGAGGGCAAGTAGATAAATGCCCAAGATCAGATCAATTGAGATCATAGTAGATAGATTGTAGAGAGATTAGAGTGATTTGTAATTGAGAAACAAAGCATCTGTGTGTATTTCTGAAAGACATAATAAACAAAGTTCTATTGTACATCTTTCTATCATTCAAGTTCCTAAGGTTTTCTCTATGTGCAATAGATTTACTATTTTGTGGCCGAGATGGGTTCTTAGCCCATTCCATTGGTTGGATTTCTTCGAAATCAGTGGAATGGATGTACAGTGTTTTTGTTTTGTTTTCATTTTGTTTGTTTGTGTTTGTAGGATTGCGTACAAGATGCATTGATAGATCCTAACATGGTCATATGCTAGGTTGGTAGAGTGAAAGATCTATGTTAGGTTGGTAGAGGAACAAATCTATCCAGTTACAAAGTTAAATGATTGACAGCGGAACAAATCGGTGCAAGATTTGCATTGTTCCATCAGATATACAATTTGTGTGTATATAACAAATGTATGTCAAATATACATTCTGTGTGTATATCGCAAGGGTCTATTGAGTATGTATGTTGCAAAGCATATCAGGAACCATTGGTGTATTATATGTCAAGATTGCATCTAGTGAATATACATTATGAAAGTACAAGTGTATCAGCATACAAAGGAGGTCAATGGTTGGTCAATGGTCGGTTATGTATGCATGCTTAAGAATGCATCTTTAGGTTGTATGTTGCGAATATGCAAGTAGAAGATACATAGGGTCAGATACAAGGAGGGACTGGTGGAAACGGTGAAAAGAACTGGAGACAATAGGTCATATTATGTATATGCTAAATGGTCATCGGAGTAACAAGAGCCATCAGGTGAATAAAGTTGTGTTGAGCTGACAGTCTATAATTTCATCAATCGGATTGTATCGGGGTGACAATTGGTAAGTGTCACCAAAGGGTAGTTCATTGGTGTATTGGCTGGATGCTAGGAGGGTCTGCTAATAGTCAGTGTCTAACCAAAGTCAATGCATATTGTGAACATATATGCATATTATGAATGTACATTGGGTAATGTATCTTGCAGTAGATACAAGTGTTGACTAGGCTTAACGGTAAATCAGGGTATTACCATTGGCCATAGCAAGTCAAGACAAGCATGTACATCTGTTGGGATTTCCGCACATCGGTCAAGGGTTGTGAGCATTCGTCGATGAAGGTAGTGTTGCTGATATGCAAATGATGCAAAAGACATACGTCGTAAAGAGGTGTGTGATCGGGTGACTAGGTTAAAGTTGTGCCGATAGTAGTTGTTTTGCCAATAGGCATGTAAAACATAGACATACAAGGGGTAATGCAGGCTAGGGCATTTGGTTCTACATGATAGATATGGTGCCGGAGCACCCAATCCACATTTGCCTTCATGAGGCATTTAACTGTTTAATGTTCATTTTTATGTTTCCAATAAGGGCCTAAAAGACCATTCAATGTAATAAGGTCTATTTGACCAATGCATGTCATTTTAGTTTGTATCTAGGTTTATGTTGTAAGTCCCAAGGACAATTTTCAAGCTGTAATCACAAAGGTTGTTAGGCAGTTGAAGGTTGTTAGATCTCCCAGCTGCTTGGAGTCAATTCAGTACTACTGAGGGCAAGTAGATAAATGCCTAAGATCAGATTGACTAAGATCATAGTAGATAGATTGTAGAGAGATCAGAGTAATTTGTAATTGAGAAACAGAGCATCTGTGTGTATTTCTGAAAGACATAATAAACAAAGTTTTGTTGTGCATCTTTCTATCATTCAAGTTCCTAAGGTTTTGTCTGTGTGCAATCGATTTACTATTTTGTGGCCGAGATGGGTTCTTAGCCCATTCCACTGGTTGGATTTCTTTGAAATCGGTGGAATGTCTATACAATGTTTTCATTTTGTTCATTTGTATTTGCAAGATCGTGTATCAGATGCATTGATAGATCCTAGCGTGGTCATATGCTAGGTTGGCAGGGTGAAAGATCTGTGTCAGGTTGGTTGAGGAACAGATCTATGTAGTTGCAAAGTCAAAGGATTTATAGTGGATCAAATCGATGCAAGATTCATGTTGTTCCATCAGATATACAATTTATGTGTATATCGCAAGTGTATGTTGGATATAAATTCTATGTGTATATCGCAAGGATCTGTTGAGTTTGTATGTTGCAAAGCATATCGGGAACCATTGGTGTATTGTATGTCAAGATTGCATGTAGTGAACATACATTACAAAAGTACAAGTGTATTGGCATATAAAGGAGGTCAACGGTCAGTCAATGGTCATTTCTGTATGCATGCTAAAGAATGCATCTTTAGGTTGTATGTTGAGAGTATGCAAGTAGAAGATACATTGGGTCAGATACAAGGAGTGACCGATGGAAATGGTGAAAAGAACCAGAGATAGCAAGTCATATTATGTATATGCTAAAGGGTCATCAGAGTGACAAGAGCCATCGGGTGAATAAAGTTGTGTTGAGCTGACAGTCTCTAATTTCACCAATCAGATTGTATCAGGGTGACAACTGGTAAGTGTCACCAAAGGGTAGTTCATCGGTGTATCAGCCAAATGCTAGGAGGGTCCACCGATAGTTAGTGTCTCAATGAAGTCAATGCATATTGCAAACGTATATGCATATTCTAAATTTACATTGGGTAATGTATCTTGTAGTAGATACAAGTGTTGACTGGGCATAACGGTAAATTAGGGTATTACCACCAGCCATAGCAAGTCAAGACAAGCATGTACATCCATTGGGATATCAGCACATTGGTCAAGGGTTGTGAGCATTCACCAATGAAGGTAGTGTTTCTGATATGCAAATGATGCAGAGGACATACGTCAGAAAGAGGTGTGTGATCAGGCGACTAGGTTAAAGTTGTGCCGATAGTAGTTATTTTCTCGATAGGAAAGTAAAATGTAGACATACAAGGGGTAATGTAGGCTAGGGTGTTTGGCTTTGGATCATAGTGGTATCAGAGCTTACCAAAAGGTCTGGACAGTTGTGTGTTTGATTCTATCATTGAGAAGGTAGAAGTAGAGTTGGGGAAGAACTGAAAGGTTGCAAAAACAAGTTAGCAAGATGCCTCTGAAAAATGCTGGCACTACTAGAGAGTTGTAAGAGATGAAGGAAAAGCATGCTAGATAGATGAGGGAGATGAAAGAGCTCACAGAAGCCCTTCAAGCTAGGCTCCCAACCTTGGAGACAAACAAAACAAGGGAAGTGGAAGAAAGTGAACCAGAAGAAGAAGGGGATGGTGAAGAGTATGTCGATGTAGATGAAGATCTGAATCCTGAAGATCAAAGATTTGCAAAACTATTAAGGGCAGTCAGGTATGACAAACCTAAGGTAAAGATTGATGTTCCAAAGAATAATGGAAGTTTAACTAAGGAAGAGTTACTTGATTGGATTGCTACATTAGATAATCATTTTAAATGTGAGGATGTTCCTGAGGAGCAGAAAGTAAGTATTGCAAAGACCAAATTGGGAGGTCATGCCTTGGTATGGTGGGATTACATACAATCAAAGAGGAGAAAGTAGGGTAAGTCAAAGATATCTTCATGGGACAAGATGGTAGCAACAATCAAAGGTAAATTCTTACCTAAGGATTATGAAGTTCAAATGTTTAAAAAGCTTCAATATTTAAGAGAAAAGGAAATGGATGTGAAGGCATATATTGAGGAATTTTATAAATTAATTATGAGGTCTGGTCATCATGAGAATGAGATTGAAAAGGTTGCTAGATACTTGGCTGGTTTGAGATTGAACATACAAGATGAATTAGTTTTGGCTAACCCTAGGAGTGTAGAAGACTGTTATCAAATGGCAATCAGGATTGAGGAGAAGATGAAAAGGAGACAAGATAAGTCCGTGAGAGGAAGAGGCAGAAATATAAGAGGGGGAGGATCAGCCCCTACAACAAGACAAGCCAATGAGAACCAAGGAGAGAATAGTAAAGGACAAGAGCAGTCTGATTTTAGGGGTGGATGGAGAGGCACAAGAGGCAGATTTGGGGGTAGTAGAGGTTCTAATGTTTTCACTGGAAGATGTTATCATTGTAATGAAATTGGTCACCTAGCATTGAAATGTCCAGAAAGGCAAGGTTTATCATCAGGAAGTGATAGGAAGAATGACAAGAGGGTTCAATATGTGCAAGAAGAGGAGATAGCTGAAAGTGTTAACCTTCCAATGGGGAGTGCAGCCATAGTTCTAGATGGAGAAGCATTGACGCTAAGGAGAACACTCTTGAAGAAATCCAAGGACATGCTACAAAGGAGAGCACTTTGAAGGACCAATTGCAAAAGTAAAGGTAAAATATGCAAGGCAGTAATAGATTCTGGTTCAACGGATAATATGATATCTTAGGAAATGGTGGATAAGTTGAAACTGAATAGGATTCCTCATCAAAATCCTTACAAAGCATCTTGGGTAAGTGATAGTCAATCACTTTTAGTATATGAATAGGCATATGTTGATTTTCATATTGGAGAATAATAGGATAGGGTTTTGTGTGACATATTGCCCATCAAATGTTGTCACCTACTTTTAGGTAGGCCATGATAATTTGATAGCAGAGCATTGTATAATGGATATGCTAACACCTACACCATCAAGAAGGATGGGAGAACTTTTGTGATGACACCATTGTAGGAGGATGCTGAAGAAAAGAAGGCAACCAACATCATTTTGGTGGGTAGGAAAGAGTTTGTGAAGATGCATGAAGTAGAGACAAAGAAAGTTGAGGATGTGCCAAGGAGTGGAGATCAAAGTTTGAAGATGATTTTAGTTCTCACTAATGGAGATCAGATGGATCAGCAGAAGGTCAAAGAGCAGGTTTGCAACTAGCCACAAGTTGATTGGAAAAACATGGATACAATCATAGTGGGGACAATTGTTCGTCCTCTAGAACCAACAAGCGTTGAAAGGCAAACATATTCTGCCAAAGCCGCAGTACAAGAAGAATTAGCCAAGGTTTCCAATGCAAGTTTTTAGGCAGAGCTGATAGTAAGAAAGCATGGCATGAGTAGATCCTACAATGCTAGGCATGAGTTTTTGACTCCATGGAAGCAGGTTGTAGTCCAGAGACCATGGGGCAGACATGAGATAGCAGAGGCTACAGGTAGAGCAAAAAAAAGACTTAACTCATGTGACATGATTTCTTTTCAAGGTGGGGTGTATGGTGTAGGAGCACCCAATCCACATTGGCCTCATGAGGCATTTAACTATTTAATGTTCATTTTGATGTTTTGCAATAAGGTCCTAAAAGACTATTCAATGTAATAAGGTATGTTTGACCAATGTATGTCATTTTAGTTTGTATCTAGGTTTATGTTGTAAGTCCAAAGGATACTTATCAAGCTATAATCATGAAGGTTGTTAGGTAGTTGAAGGTTGTTAGATCTCTCAGCCACTTAGATTAGTCTCCCAGTCGCTTGGAGTCAACTTGGTACTACTGAGGGCAAGTAGATAAATGCCCAAGATCAGATCGACTGAGATCATAGTAGACAGATTGTAGAGAGATTAGAGTGATTTGTAATTGAGAAACAGAGCATCTGTGTGTATTTCTGAAAGACATAATAAACAAAGTTCTATTGTGCATCTTTCTGTCATTCAAGTTCCTAAGGTTTCCTTTGTGTGCAATCAATTTACGATTTTGTGGCCGAGATGGGTTCTTATCCCATTCCACCAATTGGATTTCTTCGAAATTGGTGGAACGGCTGTATAGTGTTTTTGTTTTGTTTTCATTTTGTTCATTTGTGTTTGTAGGATCACGTACAAGATGCATTGACAGATCCTAGTGTGGTCATATGCTAGGTTGGCAGCGTGAAAGATCTATGTCAGGTTGGAGGAGGAACAGATCTGTGCAGTTGCAAAGTTAAAGGATTTACAATAGATCAAATCGGTACAAGATTCACATTGTTCCATCAGATATACAATTTGTGTGTATATCGCAAATGTATGTCAGATATACATTCTATGTGTATATCGCAAGGCTCTGTTGAGTGTGTATGTCACAAAGCATATCAGAAACCATTGGTGTATTGTATGTCAAGATTGCATGTAGTGAACATACATTATGAAAGTACAAGTGTATCAACATATAAAGGAGGTCAACGGTCAGTCAATGGTTGGTTCTATATGCATGCTGAAGAATGCATCTTTATGTTGTATGTTGCAAATATGCAAGTAGAAGATACATTGGGTTAGATACAAGGAGTGACCGATGGAAATGGTGAAAAGAACCAAAGACAGCAGGTCATATTATGTATATGCTAAAGGGTCATCAGAGTGACAAGAGCCATTGGGTCAATAAATTTGTGTTGAACCGATAGTCTATAATTTCACCGATCGAATTGTATCAGGGTGACAAATGGTAAGTGTCACCGAAGGGTAGTTCATCGGTGTATTGGTTGGATGCTAGGAGGGTACGCCAACAGTCAGTGTCTCACTGAAGTCAATGCATATTGTGAATGTATATGCATATTCTTAATGTACATTGGGTAATGTATCTTGTGGCAGATACAAGTGTTGACTGGGCATAATGATAAATTAAGGTATTACCACTGACCATAGCAAGTCAAGACAAGCTTGTACATCCATTGGGATATCGGTATATCGATCAAGGGTTGTGAGTGTTCACTGATGAAGGTAGTGTTGTCAATATGGAAATGATGCAATGGACATACATCGGAAAGAGGTGTGTGATTGGGCATCTAGGTTAAAGTTGTGTCAATAGTAGTTGTTTTGCCGATAGGCAAGTAAAACATAGACATACAAAGGGTAATGCAGGCTAGGGTGTTTGGCTCTGCATCAGAATTTATTCTCCTTCAACCTCAACACTCTTTTGGTTCTACTAATGGTTTAAAGGTAGAACCATAGTTGTTAAGTCTTGAGAAGTGTTTTGCACTCAAAACCTATGAATGTAACCTTAAGGCTAGATTGGTGATTTATTTGATCAAAGATATGGTGCTACTTGGTAGCATCAGGAGGAGAGAAAAGGGCTCTTAACTTTGGATATTGTTACTTGGGAGACTTTCTTGGATATATTCAGGAAAAGATACATCTCAGAGCGTTTTCGCCAATGGAAAATTGATGAGTTTCATGATCTCCAATAGAGAGGACTCTCAGCAACTCAATACGAGAACAAGTTTTTGGAATTGTTGCAATACGTTGAAGATATTTAGGAGGAAAAGTTGATGATCAACCACTTCATCAGAGGCCTTAACCATGGTATTGCATGACCTATGTATTTGTCTAAGCCCTTGACCCCAAAATAGGTAGTAGAGAAATCCCTTACTGCTGAAGAAATCTAGCCTAAGGATCATGATAATAGAGATCACTATTGAAATCAACTACAAAAAATTTGTTATTTCTCTCATCGTTTCATACCTCCTAAGGGTTGATTTAGAGCTAATTCCTTTCTGACTAGGTCAGCACTACAGTAGTAGCATTAGGGTTAAAAGTCCAAGTCATTTTAGGGAGGACCATCTAGGCCTTGGTAGGCTCCATCACAGAGGAGAGACCATAAGCCACAGACATAGTTTGTGGGGCCATCCTGTACTCAACAGAGCTTCTAAGGCAGTCAAGCTAGCTCTGGTAGACCCACTTTTAAAATTCCAACACCACCTAAGGGTCCCTATTATACATGTGGAGGTATGGGGCATATTGCTTGAGAGTGTTTAAAAAATGGTTTACTTGCAGGAGGGAAGCAGGTAGCAGCTTCAGAGCCTATAGTTGGTGATATGGGTATATCCCACTGAGTGTTTGTAGCCATAGATAATCAACAAGTGGATCATCAGGCTTCAGTCATTGAGACTCTAAGTAAAATTCATAATGTTATTGTTTCAATACTCTTTGATTCTAGGGCTACAAATTCATTTGTATCCCCATCAGTAGTAGAGAAGTATGAGCTAGTGCATGTTAAGAAAAATACTAGTTTGGAGGTAGAGTTAGCTTTAGGAGCAAGGATGTTTGCTAGTTCTTTGGTCAAGGATTGTTAGATAGGACTTGTAACTTTTTCTACTTTAGCAGATCTCAAGGTGATTCTTTTAGGATCCTATTATTTCATTTTGGGTATGGATTTGTTGAGTTCTTAAGAGGCTAAGCTTGATTACAGTAGTAAATCCATTGATTGTTTGGATGATGTTGGTAATAGGGTGAAGATTTCAGGTATTCAAAGACTAGTTTTGCTCTGGATTATTTTAGCTATGCTTCTTAAGAACTATATGCAGAAAGGATGCCAATTCTTTTCCATTTCTATCAGTGATATATTATAAGACAAGCCAGAGACTTCATTGGATGATCATCCTATTCTTCTTGAGATTGCCGATGTATTTCCTTCTCAACTTTCTCAGATACCACCATAGTGAGAGATTGACTTTCACATCAACTTGGTGTCAGGAGTGTAACCTATTTCCAAGGCTCCCTATAGAATGATGACATAGGAGATTCAAGAGCCTAAGTTGAAATTGGAGGAGCTTTTGGAAAAAGGTCATATTTGTCCTAGTGTATCTCCTTGGTGTGCACTTGTTATTTTCATAAAGAAGAAGGATAAGTCTCTTTACCTTCACATCAACTATAGGTAATTGAACAAACTCACAGTGAACAATCACTGCCCATTGCCAAGAATAGACAATTTGTTTGAGTAGATTTTGGGGGCAAATATTTTCTCTAAGATTGACTTGAAATTAGGATATCACCAATTGAGGACTGCCAAAGCTAACATCCACAAGAGAACTTTTTGCACACGATATGGTCACTACGAGTTCATTGTGGCCCCTTTCAGCTTAACTAATGCCCTAACAATCTTTATGAGCCTGATGAATGGTGTTTTACGCACTTTCTTAGATCAATTTTTGGTCATCTTTGTAGCTGATATTTTGATCTATTCTTGCATAGTAGAGGAGCATAAGGAGCATTTGTGACAAGTATTGTAGTGCTTGAGAGAGAACCAAATGTACTCCAATCTTTCCAAATGTTAGTTCTTCCAAACAAATATCTAGTATCTAGGGCACATCATATCAGGAGATGGAATTTCCATGGATCTTTCTAATATTTAGGCTATTTTAGAATGGCCTATTCCAACTAATGTTGAAGAGGTTAGGAGTTTTATGGGTCTACCCGATTACAACAAGAGGTTTGTGGAAGGTTTTTCTAGGATTACACATGTGATTACATCTCTCTGGAAGCAAGGTAAGAAATTTGTTTGGACCAAGTAGTATGAGAGAGCTTTCCAAACTTTAAAGTAGAAACTCACCAGTGCACCTATCTTAATGATTCTAGATCCTACAAGTGCTTTTGTTGTTTGTATTGATTCTTTGATCGAGGGTATTGGAGTTGTTCTCATGTGGGAGGGATGTGTGATTACTTTCGAGTCTCACAAATTGAGGATTCATGAGCTTACTTACTTGATTGATGACTTGGAGCTTGTAGTTGTGGTACATGCTTCAAGATGAAGTGGCACAATTTTCTTCTTGGGCATAAATTTGAGTTGCATTCAGATCACCAGAGCTTACAATTTATCTTTTCTTAGCCTAACCTAAATGCATTGCAATGTCGATGGATGGAGTTTCTTTGCGAGTATGACTTTGAGATCCAGTATATTAGGGGGAAAGAGAATATTGTGGCTGATGCTCTTAGTGGGAAAAGACATGACTTGCTCTCTTTGATGGTGAAGACAAATCTCAGGGGGCATATTTTGGAGCTTTTACCATAGGATGCCTTGTATAGCAAGATAATCTTGTTTCAGGGTCCCTTGAAAGACAAGTTTGAGGGATATTTAGTAGATGATGATGGCTTGCTTCGACATTCCAGAAGTATATATGTTCCTCCTTTGGGAAACCTTAGAGAGCTGGTTCTTTCTAAGGCTCATATAGAACCATATACAACACACCCAGGAGTTAAGAAGATGCATGGAGAACTTTAGAAATTATACTTTTAGGTAGGGATATGAAAGGATATAGTAGAGTTCATTGCTCATTTCCTTGAGTGTCAGAGCGTGAAAGTAGATCAATCAATATCCTGGTGGTTAATTGTATCCTCATGAGATTCCAAACTAGAAGTGGGATGTGCTATCGATAGACTTCATTGTAGGTCTTCCTATTATTGCACGATGGAATGATACAATCATGGTGATTGTGGACAAGCTAACTAAGGTGTAACATTTCTCTCTAATGAGTTCTTCTTACAATATTGCTTCAGTAGCCAAGGTTTTCTTATGTGATATTATTAGATTTCATGGTGCTTTGAGGAGGATCATTTAAAATAGACATCGTATTTTCACTTCTTCCTTTTGGAGTGCTCTACAACAGGATTTCAACACTCAAATTAATTTGAACACTACTTATCATCTAGAGATAGAAGGAAAAATGAAGAGAGTGAACCAAGTCTTGGAGGATATGCTCAGGATGTATTTTATGGATCAACATTCTCAATGGGAGGAGTACTTGTACCTGGTAGAGTTTACATATAATAATAGGCACCACAATTCACTTGGCATGGCATCATATGAGGATTTATATGGTAGGCCTTGTAGGACACCACTAAGCTGGGATCGACTAGAGGATCATGTTGCAGTAGGTTTTGAGCTTGTCCGCAAGATTGAGAGGTAGGTGATCTAGATTCATGAGTAGTTGTAGATAGAACATGATCATCACAAGTAGTATGCTAACACCGGGAGGGTGGATCATGAGTTCCAAGTTGGGGATAGAGTCTTCTTGCATGTTCGACCTCATAAGAGTTATATCCATTACTGAAAGGGCTCTAAGTTGGCACTGAGATATGTTGGTCCTTTTTAAGATCCTAGAGAGGATTGGTCCAGTTGCATATCACATAGGATTGCCACCCACCTATCCCATATCCACAATGTTTTTCATGTGGACCTATGCTTAAGAAGTATGTGCCTAATTGATCTCATGTTCTAGAATGGGATGCTCTATAGTTGGCGTAGGATGGAAAACTAACAATGGAGCCCATTCACATATTGGATCATTGAACATTGGCCCTGTGAGGATGACAATTGGACTAGGTCAGGACCCATTGGGGTATCTATGATGAGTCTTCTGAAACATGGGAGGATATAACTCAGATGAGATCATTGTTTCCTTATCTCTTTGATGGCTTCCATGAGGAAGTCCAATTCTAGAGGGATAGGATGTGAGGCCTAGTTAGAACTATTCTTGACACATTGATGTGATGATATTCTTAGTTGACTACTATGATGGTTGTGTTTGGATATGGTTGATAGTTTTATTTCTGGTTCATGTATTTAAGTGTTTGGATATGTATATTTCTATATACCTATGTGTGTCTATATATCATTTTGGATTATAGATGATATTATATGCTTTAATTTAATAAAATATTTTAAATTATGAAGTATTTATAATTTTGCATTTAATTTCTGAAAAAATGAGTGATTTAGAGTAACTATGAAATTAATAAATTATTTGATGTTAGATTTTTTTATACTTAATAGTTAATTATTCATTGCTTCGGCTATAATTATCATGATATACTAATGCTTGAAATTGAGTTTTGCAGGTGGGAATTCTAGATCCCTTTAGTTCGAAGACATTTCAAATACCCAATTTAATTGATTAATTTTCTTTTTTTTTGTTGTGTGAAAACCTAGTGGTTATGGTTAGGAATATTTGGGTTAATTATCTTGATACTTTGATTTTAATATTTTTGGCAAACTGCTAACATGGGGTCATCTCCCTTTGTATTATATCAAAACAAAAAAATATAACATAGAGTTTGAATAGTACAAAATACCTTGTTTAGTCTATTGTTACCCTACCATCCCTATCTATAATAGGTTTCTATACATATATATCCCACCTCCTATCATCTAACACTGACAGTATTGACATTAAAACATTATAGAAAACTAGAGAAACACCAGCTCATGGCTTCAAGCATTATCATCCTCCACATAATAGAGGTCAAGAAACTCTCACATCTAGTCATATTCCACTTCAAGCCCAATCAACTTCTTCAAAAATGAAATGCCATTAGCATCCTTGCGATGCTTCACTGTGATTTTTTCAACCCCTAACTCTTCTACAAATGGCCACCATTGCACCAGGTCCCCCACAAGATTGACTCTATTTCTATGAACTCTTCCATTAGCTTTTTATGGTGCCTTTGTCTTCATTAAGATCTAGCAAAACTGCTAGGAACATGGAAGAAAGGTCTGAATTGACCCTGTAGTGATTGTAATTGCTCATAAACTCCTCACCCAAAACCCATTCTATCACAAATAGAACAATAACACTCTTACGATTAAACACCACCCCCAACCATTTGGCTATGATTTGGCTGGATATGACATCTGTCACTTGTTGCAAGTGAGTCACATAGGGGTTTCCATATCTGTTGAGCTTTTGTTCTCTCAAACTATCATTTAGAATGAAAGATGTTTTCATTGGCCAGTCCCCATTTAGCACCTACAGCACGCTTCAGCAGCCAAGGATTAGACGAACTAATGAGATCTTGCATTATCATAATCATGAATATTTAATTCCCATTGTAAGTCCCTCTCTATGATTATTTCCTTGTTATCCAACCCATTGACTTCAAGGTTTCCTTCCCTTAGAACATGGTTGGAAACTATATTATCAAAATTCTCCAAAATGTCTAATGCCTCATCTAGCAACATTTTTAATTTCTAATTTGGCAAGCTTTTAGTTCTTAATGCATTTATGACCAACAAGGAGTCCCCTTCCACCTCAAAATTTTTAACTCCTAGATGTTGACATAAATTGACACCAAGAATAAGAGTCTGAAGCTTCACTTCATTATTTTTCCCAATAACAAGCTTCTTTGCCACCTTCCCCAAAACATTCCCACACTCTTCTCTAACAATACAACTTGCTCCTGACCTACCCAGGTTACCTTTTGAGACCTCATCAAAATTCAATTTTACCCAACCCCTTGCAAGAGGACACCACCTTGTTCCATTCCTTCTTGTTAGGATGTCAACATCAGCACCCCCATCAATGGGGGTTTATTTGGTTAAATGTTAGTGTGTGTGGAAATATAATTTATTTGTTGCTTGTTATTTTATTTTGTTTTATTTTATTGAGATGGGTTATTTAAAAGTTATAATATTATTATTATCTTTTGGATTTCCATTTGGAAATTGAAGTACTTTTGTGTGAAATTTATTTAATGAGAGCAATTTGATTCATTTCTCATGTTATGCGTGTGTGCTTGATCTTGAATTTTCTCCTCTTTGCTCATTTTTTTGTGCTGGAAGAAGATTGGATTGTGGGATTGGCTTGAAAGAATGGCAATGGAAGCAAGATTGAAATAGTGACTAGAGATTTTTTCTTTGCAAAGGGATTTGCTGGATTAAAATCCCAATTTCTTGGGCTTCTCCTAAATTGGACAACCAAGGTAGGGTTTGGCATTGTTTTCAACCTCTTGTATTTAATATGTTATTGATGAGAATAGTTGTGATTTTTAGTTTATGTGAAAACAATGGAGTTTTGTATGAAATTTCTATTGAATAAATGGTTGTTGCAATATTGGCATGCATTTGTGTTGGGGTTTAGGTGTGTAAAGGGAGTTAATCTTGCTTGAAGGCTGAGAGCATCCCTCGTGTTGGGTTGGGGAAGCCATGGAACCTCTCTTAGGGAAGTTGTGTGGATTTGATGTATTAAAGGGTTGCAAAATGCAGATATGTATTGTGTTTGATGGAAGGGTTGTATTGCTAATGGTTGTGGTGTGATGGAGGAGTTGTGCTGAAGGTTTGTGATGGTCTAAGGGTTTGAAGGGTTATGGAGATTTCTGTTGTGATGGAATTATTTGAAAAGAAAAGAAATTATAATTTTGTGGTGATTTATCCCCAAGAGGGAAGGGAATCTAGCTTCACCCCCTTTTCAATAATCTCAAATAGATTATTTGTGTGTCAGTCAACCAGTGTTAAGATTTGGTTTGGACTTATTTTTCTTTGAAAAGATTTCATTTGGGGATTTGGAAATTGTCTCCCACTGGGGGGTGAACTTGGAATCCAAGCCCTATGAATGGGAGGAGAGCGGGATTGGGCTACTCAATTTGTTTGTGTGCAGGTTTAAGCTTATTGTATAATTGAGTTTTGCAGATAGGGCAAAGATTTATGTATGAAATATGGTACTATGTAAAAGAGAATGTTAGTTTCAATTGAAAGCAATCTATTATTGTATTGGTAAAATTTAAATAGAGAATTTTTGTATTCTGGTTTATTGTGCTAGAAATACTCTGTATCACAAGCTTTGTGGCTAGAAAAAAAGAAATATCTTAACAACAATATCTATGCTAAAATACTAGGTTTGTTGTCAAGAAAATAGTGTTTTGTTTTGGTTTACAATCCAAATAAATGGTGCCTTTGTTCCTGATTTATATAGGGAAATCCCACAAGGACATGTTATTATTTCTATTATAAAATCAATGATCTTTTGATTTGGGATTTCATATATATGTTGTTCTTGTAAATATACCCTATTGATATAGGGATTTCTTTTTATGTATCTTGTAATAGAAGAAAACTAGAGATATTTTCTGTATTGATTAAGATTGATTTTAACCTTTGATCAATAATGATAAGAACAGTATTTTGTAATAGTTATATTTCAAATTGCTTAAATATTTAAGCATGTTTTAATTAACAATGCTTTTGTTTTATTGTATTATGGCTACTAAGGTAGTAGTTGACCTCCACATTTACCACGACTCCCTTGGGAGCCATGGGCACCATGGGAGAGCCATGAGTTTTGCTTAGCCCACGTCTGGGACTGTGGTGGGTCTTGGCCTAGCCAAGGCACAATAGGCAATTGTGATCTAATATAAACTTTGACATGCCTTAAGTTGTGATCTAATATATATAAGCATTGAAGAAAGTGATAAGATTAACAACAACTAAGTTTAAGGCATGTCAAAGTTTATATTAGATCAGAGCTGCCTGTTGTGGCTTAGCTAGGTCGAGACCCACCATAGTCCTAGACATGGGCTAAGCAAAACACATGGCTCCCCCATGGTGCCTATTGCTCCCAAGGGAGCCATGGTAACTGTGGAGGTCAACGGCTATGTTAGTTGCCATAATACAATAAAACAAAAGCATTGTTAATTAAATTCTCTCTCTCTCTCTCTACACACACACAGATATATATAAATATATATAAATATACATATACATATACATATATATATATATATATGTATACGTATATGTATATATATATGTATATATATGTATATGTATATGTATGTATATGTATATATATATGTATATATACATATACATATATATACATATATATATATGTATATACATACATACATACATACATACATACATATATATATACATACATACATACATACATATATACATACACACACACACACACACACACACACACATATACACCCTTGCATTTGAAGCTAAAATATGTTTATAAATCAATATTTTGGGTACATCATTTTGTTGACAACACTCTATTATCAAACTCAGATGTGTATTGTGTAATAGGTAAGTAAATATGAGAGAGTGTATATATATATAGTCATTTAAATACGTATCTTTTCTCATTCTATATTCTGAGTTAAATTAGTAAGTCCCCTTTAAACTTGATGCTCAGTTATGATGTGTGTGTGTGTGTGTGTCTTTATGTGTGTGTGTGTGTGTGTGTGTGTGTGTGTGTGTGTGTGTGTGTGTGTGTGTGTGTGATCATTTTTCCCATTGTGAATTCAGAGAAATGAAAGAAGTTAAATATTTTCTTATTGTTTCTGTTAAGAGTATAGATGTATTTGTATATTTGATAAGGAAATTTAATTAGATCAGTTGAAGCTATGTTATAGATTTGTTTAATTTGTAAGTGGATGATTTAAATCTAACATAGAATTAAAGCATGATATTTTCTTTATTGATTCATTTCTAGTGTCATTTAATTTATTTGTTTAATCAATTTAATTATTGTTCAACACCTATAGTAGATTCATTAGACTAATTGATAAGATCTTTTCTTATGTCGTTCAATCAAGAAACATTCTCCTATTCAAAGCTCAACATCAATACGAGACTTGTGTAACTTATGTAAACCAAAATTCTCAACTCTTCAAAATTACTGTTTAGAAAAAAAAGAAAATTTGTCCACTTTTATGATCATGTCCTAACTTTTGGTATTTGATAAGGGTGAACATGACACATTTATAGTTGGAATGAAGTTATCTAAATCACAATGTCCAACATCCCCATTAGAGATAGAAGACATGAGCAGAGTGCCTTACCAGAGTGTAGTCAAAAGTTTGATGTATGCTATGGTTTGTACTATACTAGACATTATCCAAGAAACACAATTTATTTCAAAATATATGTCTACTCTTGGTAAATTTTGATGCCTAAATTTGTGGGTATAATCCAGTAACAACAAGGGAAGTTTTTGAGATGTGGGATTGACCCCAGAAACAACCTCCAGATTTTAAGGAAGCTGGCTCTTCCATTTATGAATGGGTGGTTGGGAAAAGGGGAAGGAAAAATAAGATTATAGATACAATATTAAAACCTAATCCTTGAGGCGATGTGCTGGATTAAAACAAATACCTAATTGCACAGTGTTAACCTTTGAAAGATTAAATAGGAAATCAAAGAGAAAAATGAATGGTTAACTACCCAGCTTATAAATAGATTTAACAGAGGCAAAAGAAAAAAAGAATGAAAGAAACTAGAAATAGAAATTGACTCAGATATGCACATAATAGTATTTCTCATTATTTGAATGGATAAAAAATTTATAGAGGCTGAAGTTGCTACACAAAGTAAAATATTACATTCTCACCAAATAATGAACTGCTAAGGCAAGAAGAAAAATATATGTCTACTGCTCCCATCTCTGATCTAAGAAATATGTAGAACTCCCTATATCTGTCTATCGGCTCTGCATTTATATCCAAGAAAAATGAACCCCTCTGAAGATCTCCAAAAAAATCTTTCTCAACTACACCCACAAAATCTGTCGCAAAATTTGGCCAATAACTACAACTACAACTGAACTGGAACTAGCAACTGGCTGAAAAAATATGCCTATGTCTCATTTTTCTTTGGCCTGTGTAAAAGTTTCTTCCCATCACTTATTCTATCTCTTGTAACTTGCCATGAAAAAGAGGTTGCATAATAAGTTTTAGGGCTGCACTTTTTACCCATGGTAAGGAGAAAGTTATAAAATCTTTATTTTAATGAAGCTTTACTTGAGGAGGGTCCCACTGTGTCTTATCTTTTATTAAAAGATTTTAATTTTATAGACCCTTGTAACTCTATAGTAGAAGGAAGTTATTTTAAAATAAAGCATTTTAACTTTCTATGGAAGGTGCCCAACCACTATATTATCTTCTATTAAAATAAAACTCAACATGACTCATTTACAACCTCATGAGATGAAATAAAATATTCATTTTCCTCTCCTCTGCTTCAGCCACATGAGGAAGTCTACTTCTTCCTTTAGCTCCTCTCCATCGTAGCTTCCATGTAATTGCCTCTGGTTGTTTCTTGAGCTACTCTCTTTTCCCCGCAACTTACATGTGTCCTTCGCTGCTTCTTTCTTTGAAACAGCCTGAAGCCGTTAGATATTCTTAGTTGTATCCAATGGTGGCTGAGTTTCAAGATTGTGCCAACACTTCTCATAAACTTTGTATTATATATAGGTTGAGCCTTCTTAACTGATACCATTTACAATGACTAAGTTTCCTTAAAATGATCAAGTTATTTCTTATAGGTGGCTCAATCATTATTGGATAGAGCACCATTGATTTGTAGCTTGAGCCTTATTCTATTGCCATGATTTGAAATTCTACGCACTACAATTTTAATGATTGCACCCTCCTTTATTGATACTTTCATTTGTGTCAAATGTTTTCTTTTATTTTACTATGCCTCATGTTGAGCTTTTGTTTGATATGTGGCAACGTTCATTTCTATAAACCTGTGCATAGTGTCTATGGGATTATTATATGTGGCCAAGCCTTTTATGGGTCATGCCATTGCTGTGTCTATTTATCTTAGTAGACACTTCCATTGGAGTAGATCACACCTTGCTCTCCATGGTCCCTCATGAGAATGGTGCATGTAGGTTTTGATACGCTACACTTTCCTTTTGTTTGTGACTATACTTTGAAATTTATCTTCTTCATGTCATTCTTTTGAATGTACCTACTTTAATTTTTAGTGTCTTTCGAATGTAACTATGACTAAGCCAATCATCAATGCCACCACTATTTTGAAACATCTTCACTATTTGAGTGTTTGATTCTTATCAAATGGAGATAAAGACCTTTGTGTGTACTAATGATTGTAATGGACTAGTGTCTCTATATAGTGAACTACACTCATATGAATATGATGCTTTGATCAATACATGACCTACACCTTCATTCATCTCATATGGTAGAAGCATGCCTCAATACAGTTCGTACCTTGCTTCTGACCGAGTGCCTTCATTTTTCCTTTAGTTCTAGCTTATTGATGATGGCTAAACTCCTTTGTTGTTCATAACTTGTCTTGGAATCAGGCAGAAACACCAGTATTGGATGTTGGCAACTTTATGATGCTTTAATGCTAAGGGCAAACACTTAGACCAAAGCTTGCACCACTCTTTACACTATATTTTCTATTTGAAAATGTTGTACAACTCAAAGATATTCCTATCATATCCTCTTCAAAAATTTGTATCTTAACCTAAAGACTCTAAGTGCCATCTCAAGGCTCGTGCCTTCCATGCTAGATGGTGGTTTCAATGTGACCATCATCCACCAAAGTAAGAGGTGGTGCCATTATGAAATGGCTCTGGCCTTCTTCTTTAGATTAACAGTTCATTTCCTAAACAAAGTCTTTGTTATGTCTGTATCACATTTTTTTCATAGCTACACCAAGAACCAATGCTTCCATGATGAATTTAGCAGCGATGTCCTTTGATTTCCTAGCTTTGAGCACTTATGCCATGATGAAAATAAGCCACCTTCTTAGTATGGCTAAATGCTTTCTATCGAGGCCGCGACTTCATCTTATTCTATTTTAATACCTTTGCACTTATGAGATGGTGAAGGGATCTCAAAAAGAGACTAAACTCTGCCTGTGCTTGATAAGGGCTTCACTTCTTGACATTCCACCCTGGACCAATTCTAAGGACAAACTATGCGACTGTGTTGAATGTGATGCACCATTATCATGTATTTTGTGTCATATATCTTTAATGTTTTGACTATTAAATAGCACCATCCATCTTTTAAATAGTGGTATCTCTAAGGGTTGTCGCCTCTGCCACTAGATCTCCCCTGAGTCATTCAGACTAGCCAATATGAAGCTTTGAAATGGTGTGAAAAAAGTTCTCACTAGTTATAGCAACTAACTGGGTAAATGGGCTTGCCCATTACGAATTCTAGAATCTCTAGTTTTGCAAACCAAGCCTTATCAATTGGGCAAAGAGTCTAATATTACTCTGAAACTGAAATAGTCATAAAACTAACCAACATATGTGGTGCTAGGCTGATACAAACTACCCAAAAACATCACTGAGACTGATACTAAAACACCGTTTAACCAGAACTAAAACCTTGCAACTTAAACCATAACTAGTGACCACTGAAATTGACCATTGAAACCTCTGGAACTGATACAGAGTTGAGCCACAAAATAGATCCTATGTCCATAGTAGTAGATGCTTATTGAAAAGTAACTAACTAAAATTGAAAACTAATGTTTCAGCAACTTATTCTGAAAAACTGAGACTAATTACTGGCATATAGATCTCACAAGGACATGTCCATTAAAAGGTGTGGCAAAATAACTACCATGTCTAATTATGCTTCTCTGAATGATACACATAGCACTGATAATAGACCAGACAAAATACATGAAAAAGTATAACAAGATTTTGTACCTTTTTGCCTCTCTATTTTCTGAAAGCTCATCTTTGGTATGAAAACACCAATCAAGATGATCAACATGCTACTCTTGCTTCAGCAGAGGGTGGGATGGGGAAATCAAGTTTTGAAACTCACTCCTCTATTTGCATTTCAAATCTCCTATCAATAGAACTTCTTTAGTGACCCATTTTTTATTCTCCCCCATAGAGTTATGACTCATGATAGCATCAAAATCAAGTTGATAGGTGATAGAATTGCCCATCACAACCCTGAATCTGATGAGAATACCCTTTTGCAAGAAGAATGGCTTATTATGTGTCAACTCTTTATGTAACTCTTTAATTTTGCAAATGTATCCTTGAACTGCATTATCATGAAGCTGTGAATCTTTATCAAGAAGAAGAAAATACCCATTTTCAAAACTAGAAAACATATCCATTCTTGCATCTTCCTCTATTTCAAAATTTTCTTTATGATCACCTTTAGTCAGCTTTCCAAAATGGCCATGGATATGTTCAATGGTAGGATCTTCCCCATCCAGAAGTTGGTAGCCTTGTGAAAAAAGTGAGAACAAATCTTCATTGTACTCTTCCTATTGTCTAGGCATCTCTATGGGGTGTAGTTAGAAGAGTCTTCAAATATTTGTGGGGTACCTCAAAGTATTCCTTGTGGTATCATGGTAATCTGATCCTAGGAGACATGCATTCCCTAGATATTCATGGTTATGTGAATTTAGACTGGGCAAGTGATGTTAATAGAAGACGATGCATCAATGCTTATGCATTTACTTTATTTGGTCATGCAATTAGTTGGATGGATAAGAGACAAGTTGTGGTTGCTTTGTCCACTATAGAAGCTGAGTATATGGTAGCTACTCATGGTTGTAAGGAAGCCATTTAGATTAAGAGTTTTTGTTTATATATCAAAATAAAACAAGGTGCAGTGATAGTTTATTGTGAGTGTTAGAGTGCAATCTACCTAGTGAAGAATGGGCATGATTTCATGTGAGGACCAAGCATATTGATATATAATATCATTTTTTTAGAGATATGGTTGAGGATGGTAGGGTGAAGCAAGTTAAGGTAGAGACTTTGATGAATTTTGCAAATTCATTAACTAAGCATGTGAGCATAGAGAAGTTTAGATGGTGTTTGGAGTCTATGGCCTTTTGGACCTTATCAATTAAATTATGGTGTCGATACTACATTCACTTTCGCAAGGTGTTCATAAAGTGGGAGAATGTTAGGAAAGGTGTCTCAACCATGTAACTACAAAGGGTTACTATTCTTCCTAGTTTTGGTCTTTCGAATACCCTTTATCTTGAATAATGGTTTAGAACTTTCAAATTTTTAAAAGGGACTAAGAATGGTAGGGCTTGTTTTTTATAGTAAAAATACATTTGAGCTTGAATGGACAGAAAATTTTTCCAACAGGTGTAGAACTGTCAAGTATAGATCTCAGGTGAGTTTTGACTCAAGATCATGTTGGCAAGAGACATTGTGTGGCTTCATGAATATTGTCATTGAAGGAAACAAAGTCCATATCGCAAATCTGTAGGACATGGTATGTCTATACTGGAAGTGAGATTGAAGAATATTTTGGTTTGGTGACCAAGAATAGAGCATGCAACAAGGTCCAACAATCAGGTCTGGATCTCTCAGAGAAAGTATCTCAATAAAGTATAGACTTGGGGTACTCAAGAGGAGTACCATGACTGATACATTCTAGAGATTGAGCCTTCGGTGATGAAGGAGTGAAGAGATATGAGCACCTAAGTGTTGGGTTCCTGTTTGGCAGAGTAAACTAAGGAAGAACTGACCAGAATAGCATCAGACCTTAATCCAGATAAGAAATTGATGGTGATCAAGTTTCTTGAGGGATCATTCATGGTTGGCAGACATAATTGATGACTTCTACAGGTATCTCCTTGATACGCATCACTTAGTAAGCGAGGATTCAGCTGACAGACCAAAGTTTGAGAAAATATTAAGTATTCTGGATGCCGACTAGAAAGATGATGAAATCCTTGGTACGGATATATATACCAGATGGATTTCAATGTGAAGGTGAGAATAGTGTGTGATGTTGTTTGAAGAAAAGTAGAGAATAGTGCGGAAGTAGCAATACAGGTCTGGTATGTGATAGAACAACAACAACAAAGAAGAGGAAGAATGAAGTGCACTAGATCAGCGTATTGAGCCTAACCAGAACTGAACCTCAACATATGTGGATGGTTATCATCAGTTCAATCACTTGGTTACTTTCTTTATACCTTGTAGATAGTGAGTCTCTTGTAGGCAGTGAGCCTCTTGTGAGAAGTGTGCTCAGGCAGTGAGCCCTAATTGGCAAGTGCCATTTTGTACTTTTATTCTTTTTTTGTACTTTTATTTTTTTAATAGAGAATACAATCTTGGGTTAGTCACCCTGTGGTTTTTCCCTCAACAGGGTTTTCCACGTCAAATCATTGTGTTATGAGTAATGATTTTATTTCTGCTTTCATGGTTATTGTAGACACCTAAAATTGGCTTGCTTCGCAAAACAATTTCCCATGTCTCGACACCAATTTATCCCTCCTATTAATTAAATAAATTCATTTTATTTAATTAAGTTATCCCTAACCATCTGTCTATCCCTTGTAATCAATTAATTCATTTAATTTGTCACTATACCTTACAACACTATCCTAATCAATTAAATAACTATTTCTAAAATTTATTTATTTGATTTTGTCCATTTCCCTAATCCCTATTAATTAGATAAATTACTCTTATCTAATTAATCTAGCCTACTAATTGACCTACTCTACCATACCCTAGCCTACCTCGTCCTAGCCCTAGGATTAATTAAACAAAACCTATGTTAATTAATCCTAACCCCTTCATTTGGGTGGTCAAACCTTGTTTAACACCCTTCCCCACATCCTCCAAATAAAAAATTAAAACAGATCACACATCACATTTACTTCTCTTACAAACCCCTTACCTCACCCATCCTCATTCATTACCTCTTATGCCCAAAATGAATTCTTAATTCATTTCCCATTCCCCAAATGAATTTTTAATTCATTTCCCATTCCTTCACACCCATACCTCATTTAATGACCCCTTTCCCCAAAATCAATAAAAGATTTACTTTTATTCCTAGCCCTTAATCTCATCTTCTAATCCTCACCCTCCATCCTCATTTCCAAAACTCTAAAAATAAGACCCCTCTCTAAGTCATTAGGAGGGACTTCTTCATGCATCAAACCTCTACCAAAATCTCTCCACAATCTCCTCATCCTAACATCATAATGCCAAAATTATCCCTCATCCCCATCTCCATCTCCATCTAAGTCTAAATCACTCATCTCCATTGTGTTGAAAGAATTGAGAAATCCACATACATTCTAGTCTTGGGTAAAATTAGAGGAGCTCTATCAGGTACAACTCCTTCCCTCTTGGATTTGTGAGTCAAAAGGAAGGTATAATCATTGGTTTTTGCATTTGATATCTATTTAATCTTCATTTTGTCCTCATAGATCACAATGGCATGCCCGGTGGGACCCACAAGGTCTGAATCTAATCCTTGTTTGTGAGTTTTGGTGTGAACAATGTGATTTTGCAGGTTCAGCACTATCTACCCTGCGCAGTAGTGCTATCCTTCACATGAATTAGCACTATTTACTGTTTTAGCACCATTTTGCAAAAGCATTCTCCTTTCTAACTCTCACTCACAAAAGTCTGTTCATTTCTTTTTGGGGTCTTTCTACTGCTTTTCCTGTCAGGATTTGCTCTCTATTTCTATAGAAATTTTGAAAAGGGAGGGAGAAGTTATGCCAAAATTTTCATAAAATCTAAACATGCATGTTATTTCCTATTTTTTCTTGCTTTTCATTTATCAGTGACTAACAATGCTAATGGGACCTCTTGTGTGTGTGGCCTAACCCTCTATTTTGATTAGAAGATCTCCATTTTGCAGGACAAATGAGTTCAAACACATATTGGCACTATCAGAGCCCAGAGTGTTGCTATCTTCAAACTATGACCAGACCACCTGACAAGTTGTGTAGTGGCACCTTCCATGACCTATTTTAGTGCTATTATCTATATTAGTGCTTTCTTTCTATTGCATTAGCGCTATTTTCTGTATTAGCACTATTTTTTGTATTAGTGCTATCTTCTGTATTAGCGCTATCCTTCTTCTAGTTTAGTGCTATTTTCTGTATTAGCGCTATTTTTTGTATTAGCTCTATTTTATGTATTAGCGCTATCTTATCTCTATTTTAGTGCTATTTTCTGAGACTAACTTTGTTCTCTATGCAGGGACTGACAACTTGTGTGCAGGTCATCAACATCACTTGGAGGATACTAACACATTTTTTACAGGGTATTTTTAGATTAGTAAACATTTCAAATTTGGAAACTAAAAAGAACCCTTGAATGTTGGGTTAAATAAAAAACGTTTCAATTTGGTGTTATAAAATTGAACAAACAATCAAACAAATCTTTGTGTATGTGTGTGTGCCAAACATTTAAAATTTGGTGTTCTAAAATTAACAATTGTGTGCCAACAACTATCAAACACTTCAATTTTGGGCTTTTAAAAAGAACCACAAATTGCATCAATAAAATCATTGGATTAAAAAGAACAACAATCTGCATTCTTTACTCATATAATCAAGAAAATTAATCTAATTTGTGTGAAGTGTTTTCATGATTTGTTTTTGTAGTGTGAAAAGTGTATGCTCTTCCCTCACACCATTTAGTGACCTTGGGAATCAAAAGCTTCTCACAACACTTTCTATAATCACCCCCATTATAATCCAATGAACTAAAATGAACCATGTTCAGTGTGATGCAAGCACAACAAATACATATGCTCTCCCCTCGCATCTTTGTATAAACTTAGGGATCAAAAGTATTTTTGTGTTTGTATTACTTTTGTTAATCTTTAGAGGGCCTACCACCTCACTTCAAAAGGTGGGAATGACCCAAGCGGCAACAAGCTAAAGCCAAGCTCTTTCAAGCCGCAATATAAATTAATGTGTTTGTAACGAAAGTCACAAGCAACAGGTGTTGTTATTTTATACCGATAGCCAACCTCCCTCAAAACCCTCCAAGGCATAACCCTTGGAGGCTGGGAGACTCCATAACAGAGAGTAGTGCTGCCGCATGTATAACCACCTGAACTAAAGCACTCAGTACGAACCTTTGTTTTAGTGGCCCAAATCCCTAAGGTTGTACATGCTTGATTATCACATTTTTCATAAATCAAACCTTTGGCCATTGTGTTTTCTTACTTGATTGTTTGTCTACTTGCCAAGAAAAATCAAATTCATCCATCAATCCAACCATTCACATCCTTTAGCACCATTTTTTTTTATTTTAGTGCCATTTTCCATCTGTTTTAGCACCTTCTTCATCCATGTCTAAAAATCAAATTTTCCCATCAAAAACATCAATTTTATAAGCCCATTTTCAAAAAAATTCCGGTCGGGAGGCTACGCCCCCAAACCCCTATCAATGGGGAGTCGCGTCCACCCCCTGCACCCCCCTCACATCAAGCCGTGTTTTCCTCCCAACACCGCTTTACCATCCCCCCATTTATTCAAACCCGTCAATTGAGCTTGTTGAATCCCTTTATTTGAGCTTGAACAAATTCATCGTAATCCACTTCATCCCTAGTCATAATAATTTTCATAATCCCTAATCCAATTCATTATCATCAACTTAATCCCATTCTTCCATCCATTTGATCAACATTATCCAAATCCTCATCCCAAAATCAACCCCAAGTCAAAATCATAACATCAATCCAAAACCAAAATCAAATCCAACATCAATCACCCCTCATCCATTGTCAACACTAATCAAACATTCCAATTCCTAATCCTTAATGAAAGATCATCTTTTGCAAATTAAAACTTGGTTAAGGACCTAGTCTACTTCATCCTCCATCAATCCCCTCATCCAAAAGCCCAACCACAATTATCCCAATCATTATCCAAATCCCACAAAATCATTATCAAACTCCAAATCTACATCAACCCAATCAGAAATCAAGACCTTAATTGATCACCTAATCAAATTAACCCAATCAACCCTCTTGCTTAAGATTATTAGTCTATCTTAAGCATAGAGAACCATTCATCAAATCAAATCAAATCAAATTAGATCATCCTAAGGTAATGAAATTTGATCCCCAACATCACAATCATCCATTATCCTCCATTTCATCTCATATCTCTCCCACAAAATGGATCCTGATGAAGCAATGCAACACTCACAAAGACATAGAAAAGTCTATGAAAACATGGATCCTAATGCTAAGGAAAAAATGCAAAACTGACATTAGAAATATGCCCTTAGCACACCTCATCATTGGAGATTCCCAAGCCCCTAACCAACCTTCATCATATCAACAAACATCCTACACATCATCCCCATCCACATCACAACAATCTTCATTCTTTCAACCTTCATCATACCTACCTTCATCATATCAACCTTTAACCTCATATTAACCTTCAAACTCATACCAACTTCCCTCATATCAACCTTCAAACTCATACCAACTTCCATCATATCAACCTTCATCATATCAACCTTCAACCTCATATCAACCTTCAAACTCATACCAACTTCCCTCATATCAACCTTCAAACTCATACCAACGTCCATCATATCAACCTTCATCATATCAACCTTCAACCTCATATCAACCTTCATCATATCAACCTTTACCCTCATGTCAATCACCATCCCCTTACACATCCATACCGTCATACTTAGCGAACCAATCAATACCTCCAACTTATCCATCCCCAACCTTTGTAATGCTAACTTTGATCAAGGGAACACCAATCTAGCACACCTTATATCTGAAATCCAAACCTTATATCAACAACCAAATCCCCCATCTCCTAATCCCCATCCTCCAATCCCCCCATCACAATATCCCTCCAACCTTATCAACCTTAATCCATCACCTTATGTATCTCCCTGGTGCAGGAGCACCTACCTGACAGCTGGCCTCCATGAGGCAGTTAGTTTGTTTTGAGTCTTGTTAATGTTTCCAAGAAGGTCTGATAAGACCAATGCATGTAATAAGGTCATGTTGACCATACTTTACTATTTTTAGCTAGTTTGTTATGACAGCTATTATGCTGTATGTCTGGTTGGATCCTCCCAGCCGCTTGGAAGCTCCCAGCCGCTTGGAAGCGAGTGGTAGTACTCGCAAGCAGATCCTATTTATGCATTAGGATCAGTTGGTTTTAGATATAGTATTGCATTAAAGAGGAGAGACAGAGAGTGAGACAGAGTACTGTATTGCATCTTTTGAAATCAATAAAGATCCTGTTTGTGTTCATTTTCTGTTTAGATTCCTTTGTGTAATCGAGTTGCTGTTCTGGTGGTTACATGGATTCGCTGATCCATTCCACCAGTTGATTCGTCAAATCGGTGGAATGGCTATGTACGATAGTTTAGGTTTTAGTTTGCATTTTCTATTTGTTTGCATGCATGTTTGCAGGATCGCAGTTGAGAGGTGTTGAGAACCCTAGCATGGGTATGTGCTAGGTCGTGCTGGTAGTTCAAGTCTGGAAAATTGTCCAGGAAGTAGATCGGGTCACCTCAGGAGGTTCGGCGGACCGAAATTTGCTAAGGTTAGAAATTCGTCACAACGGCATCATCAGGATATTTCTGTGTATATCCTGTAGTTACTTCGGGCGTCATCCGAGTAGATAGAGATGAGCATGATGCAGTCGATTGCATAAAGTGGATGTGCATTGGGGTGATCATCATCAGGTGTTGCCGAGGAGGAGCGTATCGGCATAAGGTAGAAGATCGGGTTGATAAAACCATCGTGGGCCGATAATGTTAAGTTTGGCCGACAGCAGGATATAAGCATCGAAAGAAAGGTGCATGAAGTTGTTGTCATCAGGATATATGGAGGGAACTGGATGTGTTATATCCTGCTGATGAACATGATGTTGAACATCATGATGATGAAGATAGAGGTTGGCGGTGAGATGAACAGTGAACGTCAGGAGGACGTTTACGCTTGCCGAATGTGATGATGCTGCCGATAGTCGAATATGATGATGCTGCTAACAGGCGAAAGGATGAAGGCTTGTCTGTAGGAGGATATCGGTCGGCAGAGAAAATATGATGATGCTGACAGTGTTAAGGGAAATATGATGATGATGATGAAGGGTGTTAGACATACATGCTGTATGTCGAGGTTTTAGTGTGGATGCCTCTGCATCATAGTGGTATCAGAGCTCAGCAAAAGGTCTGGGTTGTTGTGTGTTGATTCTGTCACCGAAAGGGCAGAGGTAGAGTTGATTCTGTCACTGAAAAGACAAAGGTAGAGGAGTGAGAGGCTAACAAAATGCCTCCGAAAGGTACTAGTACTGCAAGGGAATTGCAGGAGATGAAGGAAAAACATGCCAGAGAGATGAGGAAGATGAAGGAGCTTGCTGAAGCACTTCAAGCCAGGCTTGTAGCCTTGGAGAAGAACAAAAAGAGGGAAGTGGACGACAGTGAATCAGAAGAAGATGAAGATACTGTTGAAGAGTATGAAGAGGTAGCTGAAGATCTAGATGCTGAAGACCAGAGATTTGCAAAACTGTTCAAGGCAGTGCAGAGTGATAAACCTAAGGTAAAGGTTGATGTTTCCAAGTATAATGGAAGTTTGAATGAAGATGAGTTACTGGATTGGATTGCTGCACTTGATAATCACTTTGAATGTGAAGATGTTGCTGAGGATCAGAAGGTAAAGATTGCAAAGACCAAGTTAGGAGGTCATGCTTTGGTATGGTGGGATTATGTACAATCCGAGAGAAGGAAACAAGGGAAGTCAAAGATCACTTCATGGGATAAAATGGTAGCAAGGATCAAAGGTAAATTCTTGCCCAAGGATTATGAAATTCAGATGTTTAAGAAGCTGCAATTTTTAAGGCAGAAGGAAATGGATGTGAAGGCATATACTGAGGAGTTTTATAAGTTGAGTATGAGATCTGGTCATCATGAGAATGAGGTAGAAAAGGTGGCTAGGTACTTGGCTGGTTTGAGATTGAACATACAGGATGAGTTAGTTTTAGCTAACCCTAAGAATGTGGAAGATTGTTATCAAATGGCAATCAGGATTGAAGAAAAGATGAATAGGAGACAAGATAAGTCCATGAGAGGAAGAGGCAGCAATATGAGGGGAAGAGGATTAGCCCCTACAACAAGGCAAACCAATGAGGGTCAAGAAGACACTGGTAAAGGACAGGGACAGTCTGATTTCAGAGGTGGATGGAAAGGTAATAGAGGCAGATTTGGAAGTGGTAGAGGTTCTACTACATTTTCAGGAAAGTGTTACACTTGTGGTGAGTTTGGTCATCCATTTTTCAAATGTCTAGAAAGCAAAGGTTCATCATCCAGAAATGATAGAACGAATGACAAGAGAGTACAACTTGTGCAAGAAGAGAAAGTAGAGCAAAGTGTACAGAGTTCAAACACTTATCAAGGAGATAGAGTTCCTGACGGTTATGGGTATCCTGAGGAGGGAGAAGCATTGATGCTAAGGAGAATTAGTTTGCAGGCATCAAAGGATATGATGCAAAGAAGAGCTCTTTTCAAGACCACATGTAAGAGCAAAGGTAAAGTATGTAAGGTTGTCATTGATACTGGTTCAACAGATAACATGGTATCTCAGGAAATGGTGGGTAAACTGCATTTGGAAAGGATTCCACACCAACACCCTTACAAGGCATCTTGGGTGAGTGATAGTCAATCACTTTTTGTCTATGAACAGGCATATGTTGATTTTTAGATTGGAGCATATCATGATAGAGTTTTGTGTGACATTTTACCCATGGAATGTTGTCATCTACTGTTGGGTAGACCATGGCAATTTGATAGGAGGGTACTGTATGATGGGTATGCTAATACCTACACCATCAAGAAAGATGGGAAAACTATTATGTTGATGCCATTGCAGGAAGATGCTGCAGCACAGGGGGCAGCCAAAATCATTTTAGTGGGAAAGAAGGAATTTGTGCAGAAGCCTATAGGAGCAGGCATAAAGGCAGTTGAGGACATTGCAGGGAAAGAAGTTGTTAAGGACAACAGTTTGAAGACAGTTTCAGTTTTGACTGACAGAGGTCAGCAGTAGGTTCAGCAACAGGTTTGCAAACAGCAACCAGTTGAGAGGAATGACAAGGATGTTGTCATAGTTGGGACTATTGTTTGTCCTATAAAGGTTGAAAGAAAGACAGAGTTGAACATTACAAAAGTTTAAGAGGCAGTTCAGACAGAGGTTCTGGTCAGACAACCTAACAAACACAAGGTATGTGAGAGAAGGGCCTACATTGACAGGCATGAAGATTTACTTGCAAGAAAACAAGTTACAGTTCAGAAGTCTTGGAGCAGCCGAGAGCCAGCAGAGGACAAAGCTGGAACAGGTCAAGACACTGCAAAGGCAAAGTGTAAAGGTGGAGGACTTCCACAACCTAACTCATGGGACATGAGTTCTTTTCTGTTGGGGAGTATGGTGCAGGAGCACCTACCTGACAGTTGGCCTCCATGAGGCAGTTAGTTTGTTTTGAGTCTTGTTAATGTTTCCAAGAAGGTCTGATAAGACCAATGCATGTAATAAGGTCATGTTGACCATACTTTACTATTTTTAGCTAGTTTGTTATGACAGCTGTTATGCTGTATGTCCAGTTGGATCCTCCCAGCCGCTTGGAAGCTCCCAGCTGCTTGGAATCGAGTGGTAGTACTTGCAAGCAGATCCTATTTATGCATTAGGATCGGATGGTTTTAGATATAGTATTGCATTGAAGAGGAGAGACAGAGAGTGAGACGGAGTACTGTATTGCATCTTTTGAAATCAATAAAGATCTTGTTTGTGTTCATTTTCTGTTTGGATTCCTTTGTGTAATCGAGTTGCTGTTCGGGTGGTTACATGGATTCGCTGATCCATTCCACCGGTTGATTCGTCGAATCGGTGGAATGGCTATGTACGATAGTTTAGGTTTTAGTTTGCATTTTCTATTTGTTTGCATGCATGTTTGCAGGATCGCAGTCGAGAGGTGTTGAGAACCCTAGCATGGGTATGTGCTAGGTCGTGCTGGTAGTTCAAGTCTAGAAAGTTGTCCAGGAAGTAGATCGGGTCACCTCAGGAGGTTCGGTGGACCGAAATTCGCTAAGGTTAGAAATTCGTCACAACGACATCATCAGGATATTTCTGTGTATATCCTGCAGTTACTTTGGGCGTCATCCGAGTAGATAGAGATGAGCATGATGCAGTCGAT
Organism: Cunninghamia lanceolata; assembly: GCA_027924645.1. NCBI lineage: Eukaryota > Viridiplantae > Streptophyta > Pinopsida > Cupressales > Cupressaceae > Cunninghamia > Cunninghamia lanceolata. Next base: position 16,380,752 of record BSBN01000140.1, on the reverse strand, counting down.
TGCATAAAGTGGATGTGCATTAGGGTGATCATCATCAGGTGTTGCCGAGGAGGAGCGTATTGGCATAAGGTAGAAGATCGGGTTGATAAAACCATCGCGGGCCGATAATGTTAAGTTTGGCTGACAGCAGGATATTAGAGGAGCTGCATGTGATGTCATCGTCATCAGGATAATTGTCATCAGGATATCGGGGTGACGTAAGCATCGAAAGAAAGGTGCATGAAGTTGTTGTCATCAGGATATATGGAGGGAACCGGATGTGTTATATCCTGCTGATGAACATGATGTTGAACATCATGATGATGAAGATAGAGGTTGGCGGTGAGATGAACAGTGAACGTCAGGAGGATGTTTGCGCTTGCCGAATGTGATAATGCTGCCGATAGTCGAATATGATGATGCTGCTGACAGGCGAAAGGATGAAGGCTTGTCTGCAGGAGGATATCGGTCGGCAGAGAAAATATGATGATGCTGATAGTGTTAAGGGAAATATGATGATGATGATGAAGGGTGTTAGACATACATGCTGTATGTCAAGGTTTTAGTGTGGATGCCTCTGCATCACTCCCAATCCACCAAACTCTATCACCCATCCACCATGTAATCCACCATCAAATCTTTCAAGTCCCAACACTATCACATCCAAAGAATCCTTGTGGGATTTCCTCCAAAGAACATCACCAAGAAAAGCAATGGAATCCCCCAAATCCCCCACCCCTCCAACACAATCATCTAGTCCAAAACCTATCCTTGAACCTACCCACGAACCATCATTACCTAATCCCATCACCCACCTATCCAATCCCAATCCTAATCTCACACCAACCACCATCATTATCCATCCATTATATTGTTCTTCAACCCATACACTCATTAAAAATACCATCCATTAGGTATTAGCAAGGAATCAAACACCCTCATGCAATCCAACATCCACCAAATCTCTTGAACAATCCCCTATCATAAGTCAAGCACCTATCACATCCATCCAAGCACCTACCACATATATGCAAGTCACTCTCACTTCTATCTAAACACATGAGCTATGTCAAGAATCAAATCCAAAGCATGTTGAAACATCAACCCCCTCTCTTAATCAAGATCTCACCATCCCATCTAATCCCATCCCTGATCCTCTCCATCTATTGATCAACTTATTGATCCTACACCATCTTCTACCACCCCTTCACCATCCCCCATTAATCCTTTACCTCCCTCAACCAATTCCATCCTAAATCCATCATCCTATTCACTTGGACAAAGCACTTTCATCCGTGGTGACTCCCTCGTAGGAGGTGAACAACTTCCATCCATGACCTATCCTCTTCCAACAAATAATAGACTCGTGTCTTGATTCCAAAGCACCAAACATCCCATTGCATGTTGCATGCTCCAACATATGAACTATCAAGGAAAAGGCTTAGGCCTTCATGAACAAGGCATCTTGGAGCCCATCCACACCACATTCCATCCATCCTCGCATGGCCTTGGCTATACATCTCAAGGTAAACAATCTAAACATGTTGATACCATCCACCCACCTTCCAATATCCATTCATCCAATCCCAAACATGGTGCACCTCATCGCACGCCAAAAGCACATGTCGCCATCCCTCCTCCATCATCCTATCATTTGCAAAAGCATGTGACCATCCATCTTCCTCCATCAAATTTACCTCCACCACTTCCAACTCCAAATATTCCTATTAAATCCACTTTACCTCCTATCCTACCAACTCGTAATATCCCTATCCTCAAATCCCCTCATCCATTTATCCATAAATCCACTTTTCACTTCTTCACCCATAAACCCCCTAAATTTCTAAATCAAGACCAACAAAAGCACACATATTTCAAACATGAAGCTTCCCCCAAATCCATCGGATTCAAAAGTAATGATTTGAATGCCTCAATGCATAAAACACAAAAGCCTAAAGATATTATCCCTTCCAATCAAAATGAAAAATCCAAAATGCTATCAAAGCCCACACCATCACAAGAAAAAGAAAAAACAAAAATGGTGTGGGTCCCTAAATAAAAGGCACCAACCTCTAATGAGCCATCCACATCCCAATCCACTCCAAACTCCCAAACATATCACTCCCCATCTAAAAATCCCCTAAATCCTAAGTCTATTTGGGTCCCGAAAACCCCAAATCGATCATACAAAAATCCCCCATCCTGACCCCAACTACTCCCAACTCCACATCCCAAATACAAGCTTCCAAATACATCACGGTGTGTGCAACTATTGGTCTTGGTTCCCCTCCACCACTTAACATTCCCACATACCCCCATCTCTCCATCTTTCGTTCACTATCCTACATATCTTCCCCATCACATTCCTATGGTCCATGCTTTTGCATAATCCACATCAGAATCCACATAATCCACATAATCCACATAATAATCCATTCTATCTTTCCCTATCTACCAACATCCATGCAATCATCATCCATAATGCTATCCAACATGGGACCATCTTCTCCTTGCTTTGGAAATAGACGCTAGAGTCCCCATTCCATCAAAAAAAGCAAAAAATCAAAAAATCAAGAAAAAAGTAAAGAAAAAAAATCCATCCAATGGTGAAAACCACTCCTTGTGGCACCTTGGGCAAGTACCTTGATGAAAACCCCTTGTGGGCATCATGCGTAATCCCTTCTCCATCCATTTTGTATCCCTACACTTGGGGGCAAAACCATCTAATCATCCACATCCATAACATCCTTTTGCATATCCTATCTATATGTCCTTATCCTATCATATTCCTGTCCACTACCCCCTATTTATCCTATCATTCCCCATCCATTCTATCCACTATATCTCCCACCTTGGATATTGATAAAGACAAGGGGCAAAATATCAACAACATGCTTTGGAGACCTCTTGGCATACTCCCTTTGTAAGTATATCTTCCATCCATCTATTGCAAAGTCCATCCATTCAAACATGAACCCATCATGCAAAATCCTAAGCATTGGGGCATATGATCCCTTGCAACCTAGCCCTTGGAGAAAATCCTCATCCCTATCTTCCATCTATCTAACATGCATCCCTATCGCTTGTCCATTCATCTACCACAAATCTCCTATCCATTATCCTTTCATCACCAATCCCCCTATCCAACCCCATCACTTTCACCTCTAGACTTGGTGTTCCCTTATCATTGGTATCTAGTATAAAGGTTACCCACATGAAATCCAATGCAACCATCTCATAATAAATCATTCCCTTTCCAAAATTAGAAAAATCCAAAAAAAATAAAAAAACCACAAAATCCGAAAAACAATCATCATCACAATCACATAAATAATCCATCAACATCTCATCATCTTCCAACATCCTCAAAATCACCCAAATCATCCAACACATCATCATCCCACATCATCATCACAAATCAGAACTACATATCTTCACCATCCGCATCTTAGTGTGCCTTGATCCCGTGGATATAGGGTATGTAGATAGTTTGGAATACGCAGGAAGTTTCCAGTACTCAGGTACATAAGATGCACCCATCCAACCCACTGAGCTTACACTAGATCCAAGCACCACATCACCTATCAAAGCACCATCACTTAACAAAAATCATCAACTATCAAATCAACATCAACCACAACTTGTCACCATCATATCTTGAGCCAATCTTACAACATCAACTAAGCATGATCCAATCATCTATCAATTCCTACCTTTGGATATATCTTTCCTACAATAGGCAGAATCTATCAAATCATTATCCATTTTGGCAAGAGATACAATGGCTACTTGTTTGGTTTGTTGGTCTTTTTGTTTTTGATTTTTATCTTTTGTCCTATTCGAAGATCACATCAAAGCTACCTTGATTTCACTATATCATGGTATGTGGTGAAAATATCTTGAATGGGGAATAGTCTTGCTTTTGTATACTATTCTTGTGGGCTAGTTTCATTACTCCGAGCTAGTATTCATATCTTGTTGATCATAGGGTCGGTTCTAGCATATTGATCTCCTTATGCATCTAAGCTTCATCATACCTTTTGTGTACTAACAACTTATGCTATGAGTCCCCTTCCCTCATTAGGACAAGGTTGTACTATCTTGGGCATGCATGGGATCATCCCTTTGTTTGCGTGTCTAGTCCATGCAAATGTTGGATAAACATCATCACCCTATTCTTCTATACCTTGGTGAAAATATCCACTTTGCTATATCAAACCTAGGATTGCTCTAAATCATTTTTCAGCACAATGATCATCCACCATTCAATCTACCAACATTATCACACTTTCATCTCACCCCTTATCCTCCAACCACTTCTACCAATCTCTTCCATCCATTTCGAGAGCACAACCGTGTTCTTGCAACCAGCCTATCCTCTCGAGGGGGCATCACCCTTACCAATTATCCCCAAACCTTACCCTATTCTTCTAAGCCAATTTTTTTTTCTATCCAATCTAACTCTATGTTTTAACTTCTTTGAAATGATGTTACTTAGTTGCACCACCATCTCAAAGAGGGGCAAATGTAGACACCTAAAATTGGCTTGCTTCACAAAACAATTTCCCATGTCTCGAAACCAATTTATCCCTCCTATTAATTAAATAAATTCATTTTATTTAATTAAGTTATCCCTAACCATCTGTCTATCCCTTGTGATCAATTAATTCATTTAATTTGTCACTATACCTTACAACACTATCCTAATCAATTAAATAAGTATTTCTAAAATTTATTTATTTGATTTTGTCCATTTCCCTAATGCCTATTAATTATATAAATCATTCTTATCTAATTAATCTAGCCTACTAATTGACCTACCCTACCATACCCTAGCCTACCTCATCCTAGCCCTAGGATTAATTAAACAAAACCTATCTTAATTAATCCTAAACCCTTCATTTGGGTGGTCAAACCTTGTTTAACACCCTTCTCCACATCCTCCAAATAAAAAATTAAAACAAATCACATATCACATTTACTTCTCTTACAAACTCCTTACCTCACCCATCCTCATTCATTACCTCTTATCCCCAAAATGAATTCTTAATTCATTTCCCATTCCCCAAATGAATTTTTAATTCATTTCCCATTCCTTCACACCCATACCTCATTTAATGACCCCTTTCCTCAAAATGAATAAAATATTTACTTTTATTCATAGCCCTTGATCTCATCTTCTAATCCTCACCCTCCATCCTCATTTCCAAAACTCTATAAATAAGACCTTTCTCTAAGCCATTAGGAGGGACTTTTTCATGCATCAAACCTCTGCCAAAATCTCTCCACAATCTCCTCATCCTAACATCATAATGCCAAAATTATCCCTCATCCCCATCTCCATCTCCATCTAAGTCCAAATCACTCATCTCCATTGTGTTGAAAAAATTAAGTAATCCACATACATTCTAGTCTTGGGTAAAATCAGAGGAGCCCTATTGGGTGCAACTTCTTCCCTCTTGGATTTGTGAGTCAAAAGGAAGGTATAATCGTTTGTTTTTGCATTTGATATCTATTTAATCTTCATTTTGTCCTCATAGATCACAATTATGCATGCTTATATGATTTGATGTTGCACTACTTGTTAAAGAAGAAAAGAAAGTTAAAATAATTTAGATAACCGATTCACCCCCCTCTCAGTTATCAACAATTGTTATCAGAGCTAATTTCCTCCAAACAGAGCCTAACAGCTTGAGGAAGATCTGGGAATCTCAATGGATATGTATGGTATGAGGGAACAACTTCAGTCTACCTTAGATGATCTTGAATAGTCTCGTTCTAAAGTCAATAACTTGAAGGAAAGACTCAAACAAGCTGATGATTTCATAAATGAAATAGAAGAGAAATTGAGTATCTCTATGAAAAAGAGAAAAGAACTACTTCAACAGTTAGCAAGTCAAAGTGAAGCCAATAATTTTGATGAAGATTTGAATGAGAAGAACAGGTTATGTGAGAAGCTATCAAAAGATGTCATTATGGTAAGACATGAAATAGAATCAGGGGTTATGAAATTCACGCAAGAAATTGAAGAGAAAAGAAAAATTGAAGATGATCTAAAACAATCTCTCAAGGAGAATTCAGAAGACTGCCACAAAATGGATAGAATAATCAAGCATTTAGAATCTGAGCTTGAAGAAGCTAGAGATAATGAAGAACAACTTGAGAATTACATTGACACTCTTAAAAGGGATCTTCAAATAGGAAATGAATACAAAGAGAAATTTAAGATAAGATTTGCTCAACTTGAATTTCTTCTTGTAAGCCAAAAGAGGGTAGATGACAAGCAAGGCTTGGGGTATGAGAAAGGTGAAAGCTCTAGATCTAGTCGGAAGGAAATCCAAGGAACAGGCCTAGAAGACCTCTGGTAAGGCAACCAAATGCTCAAAGATATCTATCTTTCAATGGATACTGCCACAATTGCAATAACTTTGGTCATAAAGCAAATCAGTGTAGAAGAAGAATGAATCAGACTAATTCATCCTTCTCCAGACAGTGTTTTAACTGCAAAAGGTATGGTCACAAATCTCATGAATGTAGAAATATGCAAATAAACAATTCATTCAATAGTAGATGCTTTGTATGCAATAGAATGAGACATATGGCTAATCAATGTAGATCAAGAGGATATCAGTCAAATATGCAAAGATATGTTGTTTGCTACAATTGCAATAGATTCCGTCATATTGCCAAATTCTGCAGAAGTAAGAATTAGGACAAAAGGGGTCTGGTGCATCATAATCAAAACCAAGGCAAAGGAAAAAGAAAAGTGAATGTAGATGAAATTCAAAGGGAGATGAACAAGATTTGGGTGAAGAGATGTACAGAAAATGTTGGGGATAGATCTGCACTAGAATCTAGTGCTAATATTCCTTCCAGAAACTAAATAGATGAGCTCTGGCTCAGGGGTAGTCACAAAAGAAAACAATTTCCCCCAGCTAGTCAATTCGTGCGTGAAATTGGCACATGGAAAGTTGTGGATTAAAAGGGCTCTTAGAGAAACATCTAAATAACCTTTGGTAAAGATATGAAAGATCTGCAAGGAGTTTGAAAAGGTTAATCATACAAGATTAATCCAGTTTGACAGTCATCCGGCAAAAGTAGGACCTTCACAGTTAGATCTGGTATAATTTAAATATTTGGATCTGCGGTTAGATGGAATGATTGGAGAAAGGGAGATACATTGTAAGTTATCATTCTAGGTGCATCTCAGTGATCTAGAAAGATCTCTCTCAAAACAAGGAGAACAAGGCAACCAGAATAACTTAAGTTGTGCATTTATTGCAAAATAGAATTGGGGTTTGCACAAAAATAAAAGGGTTCTTTTGTTCATCATTTGCACATTTGCATTTGAGAAGAAGAGAGAAGGAGCTCTACAACAAAATTGTTTCAAACCTCTCGAAGATCAACTGCAGAAGCCAATTCATCTAACAATCCAATCTGGCTCATATCGTGAACCCTAGAAGCGTAAAAGGTATTTTCCACTCTTGAATTTCTCTCTTTGAATCTTTTGAAAGAAGGCTACTCCAAATGTTGTGAAGATCACTGATAGGCTGCACCCTAAATTCATGAACCATCCCTACAAATCCCTAGAAGTTGATCCCCTAGGTGCATTTTCTAGCATTTCGCATGGGGTTTTGCATGTAGAAGATGTTAGGGCATACATTCATGTGAATATTGAGGAATTTGGGAAATCCAGGCTGATGGATGTCTATCACAAACAATTAATAGATGAATCATTTGAACTCAAACCTCAGTACAAGGCTATCCGGGATAAGAATTTTGGACATTGCATCCATTTCCCCTATTTTATTGAAGATGAATGTGTTTGGTATGTTTTGAGCAGAATGCATGACAACTTCATGTGGTTGATGAGGTTGTTTAAGATCACAAAAGATGTCATTAGGTCAGTAACTAGATTACAGTCATCTAGTGGGTTGCCTACTCTCAAATCTGTCAAAAACCAAACTATCAGTGAGGCTACCAGATCAAAATCTAACAAAAGGGCAATGATAATAGAGGACATCATAGATCTAGATATCAAGTTTACATCTATGATAATTGGCTATAAGATATATCACTCCAGCAGGGAGAATTCTGTGTCCAAAACTATATTCTATGCTACTTATTAGATGTTAAGGGAGAATACAGATTATGATCTTTGTGAGCTTCTTCTGAGCCAACTATTGGAAAACCTACAGAAGATCAAGAAGGACAAGAAGAACTCATTCAAGTATGGTGGGCTAATATAGTGTTTGTTCTTTTACTTTATGAAT